>VMKM01002923.1:21231-52675 GCA_008360985.2 Macquaria ambigua
TCTCTGTCTTCTCACCTTCTTATGCTCCCTCTCTCCTTCCCTCCTCCCCTCCTCCTCCTCCTCATGTACCCGCTGACCTCCACCTATTTGTTTCTTCTTCACCTCTTCTGGACCTTCTCTCCTCCACTTCTCCCTCTTGTCCCCTCTCCTCATGTTTCATCATCGCCGCCGTTCATGTTTCGTCATTGTCATCATCATGGTCATCATGTTAGTCATCGGCACATGTCCGGATATCATATATCATCACGGATCCATCATCATCGCCGGACATCAGCATCTCCGCCTCTCTCTTTGGCTCGTACATCACTTATTTCATATGTTTTCGTTCATCGACTGAGTCATCTTTATCACGTTATGTTTTAAATATGGCAATGTCATCATCGGTCATCTCTTAATAAATATTGTTCCATCTTGTTTTCATCGATAAATAAAGCTGTCATCATCATCATCATCATATTTCGTCATCATCACATCATTTAATATTTTAGTCATCGCCGGCACATCACGTTATCGGCTGCTCATAAATATGTCACTCCTGGTCCCCTCCTCCTTCCTCCTCCTCTTCATCCTCACCCCCCTCCCATTCTTCCTCTCTTTCTCCCCTCCCTCCTCCTCCTCCTCCTCTTCATCCTCTGCCCCCTCCTGACCTCTCCTCTCACTCTCTCTTTTTCTCACTCTCGTCCCCTCTCCTCCTCCCTCCTGACCTCTCTCCTCCTCCTCCTCACCTCCTCCTCCCCCTCTCCTTCCCCTAATTAGCACCTGAGCATACAGGCCTGGTTAATATTCGGCGGCGAGGCGCTGCGACGGCAGAAGGGCACCTCGCCGTCTCTCCTGCGCTGCTGTTGCCATGGTAACGCCATGGAAATGAAGCACCGCTTTCACTGTCTCTATCTCTCTCTGTCTCTTTCCTAATTTTTTTGCCACCCCACCCTCTCCACCACCACCCCCCCTTTCACTTTTTAATGAGTCACTGCATCCATTAAATGTTAGGATGGGAGGTTGGCAGGGGGAGTCACGAGGGCAAAGCGGCGTGCTCCGACACAGAAAACTCAAATTTAAAGGGTGAAAAAAAAGTTGTATTATTAAAAAAAAAAAAGCCAAAAGTCAATGTTTGTAAAATAATAAATAAATAAATAAAAAACGTCAGCCATTGTGAGCCGCGATTATTTATCTGTTGCTCTGACAGATGTTGATTTGTCACTCTGTCCAAGGACGATGTTATTATTTATTTATTTATTTCCCTTTCTGACAGAGTTCACTGAGGTGTGTGTGTGTGTGTGTGTGTGTGTGTTGGGGGGGTAAGACGGGGGGGGGGGCTTTTAGGGGGTTGACGGACGGAGGCCTTGGCCTTGATGAAGTTCTTTAAAGCTGCTAATTGTATTTCATTCATATTTCATGGTCGCGGGGGGGAAGACAGTTTGCAAAGGGAGAATTGATAGAATATCAGGTGTGTGTGTGTGTGTGTGTGTGTGTGTTTGCATTCCTAAACCATGGCCATGTGAAGCCGGTGGGTGTTTGTGTGACTGTGTGTGTGTGTGTCTTGCATTCGTCCGTCATGACAGCTGGAGGTCACAGAGATTTTGTGTGAGTGTGTGTGTGTGTGTGTGAGTGTGAGTGTGTGTGTGAGTGTGTGTGTGAGTGTGTGTGTGTGTGTGAGTGTGTGTGTGTGTGTGTGTCAGAATCAGTGCAGATTTTCTGACTAGACATTTCACTTCAGTGTGTGTGTGTGTGTGTGTGTGTGTGTGTGTGTGGGAGGGGGGGCTTGACGTCTGACCTCCCTGTGGAGAGTGTGTGTGTGGTGGGAGTGTGTGTGTTCATTGTGACATTATTATCATTTTATCATGAAGTATCTGCTCATAAGATGGAGTGTCACACACGTTTCGAAACTCAAGACTTTTGTCTCCTTCTTCCTTTTCTTTTTGTGTCTTCAGGTTACTTTTTATTTATTTAAATGTCAACTGAAATGAAAGCTAATGTGACGGTGAAATTAAAATGACATCCAGGCGTCATCGCTTCACAATCCGACACCAGCAGCAGATTTATAATGTCAGATGTACGTAACGTGGCTGATTTGGAAGGTGGAAAAATTCTTATATTTTCACACAAGAGCAGCAATCAGGACTTTTGTTCTACTGACATGAAACTGAACGTCATTATGAGTCAGTGTTTGGAGTTTTTTAGTGTTTTGTGCAGGGGGGTATTTTTGCCTTTATTTTGACAGCGGACTGTAGAGAGGTGACAGGAAATGAAGGATGGGAATGGAAGCAACAAAGACTCAAAACCACAGACGCCGCAATTACACGGTCCGCGTCTTAAACCACCAGGACATCAGGACGCCCCAATTTATAAAACTCTAAAAAATCAAATGTTTCCAGATGAGTTTCAGGTCACGACAGATTTTTGAATTTTACATGACAGATTTTTTCAAAGCATGTTGTAGTATTTTCCCAGGTAGCCGTTGGTTTCCATTCATTTCACTCCAAATGCAAATTGATTTGAAAAGTTCGCAGTCCATCGACACGTAATAATAATGTGACTAAATGCAGATATTTGCTCTTCGATGGCATCAAGCAAATTTCAAGTCTGTACAAGTTAAGAGAAATAAATGTATGTATGTATGTATGTATGTATGTATGTATGTATGTATGTATGTGGCGAATGTCAATATTAATACAAAGTAGGACTGCAATTAAAGCAATTAAAGGATTAATCTTTTAGTGTATAAAATGTCACAAAAGTTCCCAATCCCAATTTCCCAGATCCCAAGGTGACGTCTTCAGATGTTTTGTTTTGTCCAGCAGTCCAAAACCCAAAGATATTTCATTTACAGTGAAATTAAAACAGAACCAGAGACTTTTTGGGCCTTCTTTTTGCTTGGAAAATGACTCAAACAATTAATATTCTGTCGATCGATCAATCGTTTGAGCTCTAGTATGAAGTGTGTGCATTAATGTTCACTCGTTATGCCTTTTTAAAGATCTGATGCCGCTAAATATAATGCCGAGATTAACAGATAATCATCTACAGTAACAAAAAATAATCATCAGCTGTTTTAATCTCTGTAAGAGCAGTTAAACCCGTTTCGTCTCACATGTGAAGTGAAGGGAGGAGAAAAGTGCGTAAATGTTAAGACATCAGCGATGGAGGGATGAGTAGACTGATGTCGTTCATATTCAGCTCTGCAGGCATCGACCTTGAGATACTCGACCACTCAAGAGTTCGGCCAACTCGACGCCCCTAATTATCCAGCCAATCACCCGAAACCTAAAACTCTCTCAAGGTTCTCTGCCAATGAAAAGCCGGCTTTGTTCTCACCAGCACATCAACTCGCCTCACAAGATCCATCAGTCATTTAGCTCCGCTGCCATTTAACGCTTCCAAGTTATCTAATGCTTAAAGTGCCGTTTGGCCTTAGACTGTGGTTCCTAACGTGGGGCGCCGGGACCCAATCAGGGTCCCTGCAGGGCTTCCAGAGGGTCCTCAGTGAAATAACATATTCCCTTATGTATATATACATAAGTCTTAAAAAGTTTGGAAAATGTTTAATTTTAACCGTCATGTTTTCAAGGTTAGGAATGTGCTGAAATTCTAATATACTCCTTGAAAATGCTTGATTTTTCAACATAATCTGGTGTTTCATCATCAACACAATCACTCACGTAAACTAAAAATCTTTTAATATTTGAAATGAAACGATCATGTCGTCAGATTTGTTTGTTGGCATTTATAGTACCAATTAAAGGCTACGAGAGTCTGGAAATGTTTGGTTTAGTATACCTAGAAAGTGCTTGAATTTTACTCTTAAAAAGCTGTATGAACCCTGTACCCAGTCCTGGGGCTATATTACCGAAATCTTCTGAACCGATATCCTGTCTTATCTGGGAATTTAAGTTAGGGCCTCATTAAGAAATTTAGAAAATTGGGATTTAATAAGAATATAAGGACAAATAAAGTTTTTATAGGAAATTTTAATTCAGGTCTTCCACTGTTTATCCTTTCCTCCCGGGGTTTTATTGTATGTCCTCTCTCCTTTTTCGTGCCAAGCACTGCTGTTTGTTGTTCACATACCTGTACTTATACCTGTAGGTACAGAGTGTCTAGAATTTCTTTATCAGGAATCAGACTTGTGCAACGTGGTGTACGACGGTCTTACCGAAGGTGCCATATTTGATTTTGTTAGGATCACCCAGACCTACTTAGAGCCATGACGGATTATCTTTCAGGAGGGAGTGTTTCTGTCTGTAATTTCAGTCCCATGTCAGTAATTCCTACAGACTGCAGTTACCAGTTAAATTTCATGCCTCTTTTCCCTCCTGTAAAAGGGCCAGCTAAAATAACCTGAGGTAAAACCAGTCGTGACGTCCTTTCGGTAGGTTTCGCAGAACTCTTATATAACGAGAGTGAGATTTGGATCTCTATAAGCTTAAGAGGAAGCTGCTGGAAATAGCCTGGCACACTCAGAAGAGCTGGGTCATACTACCAGCTGTGTTAATGATGCATTAGCACCACGAGGTGCCCACACAAAGGCATCCTTTGATCAATCATTCAGCATCCCCACACTTATATTGAAACACACACACACACACACGCATGCAGCTGGCAGTTTCTGTGCATGATGACTGTGTGCCTGAGGAGGAGGAGGGTCACGGGGACTCCAGAACCAGGACGCTTTTTAGTTTCCAGGCGACACCGCCTAAAAAGAAAGTCATTCCTTCAGTCCCAGGTTGTTGTTCTTGTTCATTCGTTTACACGTTAATGCTCCGTGTTCCTTGTTCCTGTCCTGCCATTTAGTCACTTCATGCAGGAGGACTCGCAGTGAGATTGGTAGTTTAGGTCCAACATCTTGCTCAAGGGACCAGTAGCGAGTCAGGGGCCCTGTGTGGAGGCTCACCAGGCGTTACAGCGTTGAAATCTGCGGACATGACCATTTCACATTAAACAGTTTTCTGTTCTGCTCCGTTAATCTATTGTAGTGAGCGAATGATTCGTAAAGCTGACTGTGATACACAATAAGTGTATCTATTCAAACATTCGTTTTAACGTGGGGAAAGTATATTTGAACTGTAACGACCTGTTCAAATTCAAAATGTACAGTCTATACATGCAACAGAGCGTTTGAAGTAGTTTGCCTTGAGGTCCAGCAGAGGGCGCTCTTAAAATTCACTACCAGCTTGACCTATTGACCTCTTGGTAAACTAAGGTAATAAATATAAATGGAGGACACTAGTGAGCGAAGCCGCGCTGATTGAATAATCACGACACCGAAGCATCGGAGAAGCAGTGTGTGGAAGTATTTGGGGTTTTACACCTCGATGGTAAAATAAACAATAAAGATAAGACTCTTAAGACTGAGGACTCAGCTGCTCATCGCAACCCAAAGTAGAGGCAGCAGATGCACCAGAAACGAGTGCCTACTTTTCGCCAAACTCATCCTCAGGAGCCAGAAGCTCGTGAAATGGTCATCACCAATAAAACAGCAAGATGTATATGCAAGGATATACAGCCTTGGCATTGTTTCAGAAGGTTTTCAGGATAATGACAATATGAAATTCCAAGTCGCACCAGCTGACGTTACATCTAATCAACAACAGCAACGTTTTAGCAACTGGAGTTAAAAAAAAAACATGACAAAGGAGCAGGTCGGTTGTTAGCAGGTCGGTTTTGGTTTGTGAGTATAAACGCAGCCACTCACAGCTGAAGTGGTTTGGTGAAGAGATTTAAAACCATGTAATTATGTTCAGTCAGGCCTTTTCCACTCTGATCCGTCTGTTCTGTATCTGCACACAACACCAGCAGTCCTGCCGCAGCTGATGCATTGTAACGGGCAATTTCATAAAACTCAGACTGTAATTAAGATTTGCACAAGCCTAAAGGAAGGCGTATGAATGAATCCCAGTTATGTTGTAGAATGATGTTTCTACGTCCGACACAGAGATGTTAACAGATTCTACATTTCAGGAAAGAAAAGAGCACTGGTACTGGACCGGCACTTGGTATAGGATGAAACCCCGAGTTTGGGTATTGGATTTGGAAATTGGGAGAGTAAAAGCTTTTGGATGCAGGATGATTTATGAACCACCAGGCCACCCTAATTCAGATCCCCTGGTGACCCCAAGATGAGCATTGGTGGAATTTGTTTTCTGTGCCGAAGTGTACGTTGCCTCCCTCCCCGTGAGCCCTCGTCCCCTCCAGTTTGCCCTTGTTCCAGTAAAACGTCTTTAACCCCTCCTATTAGCACACTTGGCTCCTTCTGATCTTCCTTTCGTCCTCCTAATTTGTCATTTCATTTCCCAAGATATTTCCTCATTACCTTCTTTTTTGTCTCAGAGTTGTTTTATGGCTTCCTCGACACCCTTTTCTCTCTGGTATGCCCTTGTTTGACTCGATATGCAAGCTGAATTGCCTACAGTGCAGTCGGATAGATGGATGGATACAGTTTGTGGTTAGACTGATGGTTTGCTTTGCCCTTGATGGAGGAGAAAATCTGATATGTTTTTCCTCATCAGTGTCTGTAAAACCTGCAATGAACCCTGCCTCACCCGGGCTGATCCACTCGAGTTACTCTGGTGTCACTTTCAGTGGGGAGTTCTGGTGTCCCATCCTGGTCTGAATTTGGTTTTGGGAGGATTTAGAAGAGGGGAATCCTGGGGGGGGAAGCTTTCCATGGCAAAAAAATGACCAAATAAAACATCAATATAAATTTATTGGTGCAAGCCTTGAATAATCACGTCAGGGAAAGAAAGGGACAAAGGTTTGTTTGTTTTTCGGTTGAGGAACTGATCTCACCTGCCTCTCAAAAGGAAAATTTGGCTCTTCTTGCAATTTGCAAATCACTGTTATCGCTGCTGCAGTTTTTATTATTTTCTGCATAATTATGGAGTGCTACCACACTCTGAACAATCCCCTGTACACAAATACTGTACAAGTAATTACAAGGGTGCGTGGAGGCGAGCTGAGCCCGTCAAAATGGGACGCAGTCAAGCGGTATATGACTCCCCTCGTCAGAAGTTGGCCCGGAGTCCTCGAGGCCGATCCAGTGATGCAGCAAAACATGACACTGTTGTGTTTTTTTGTTTTTTTTCCTTCCCTTTTCTTTCTGGAGCTGGCAGAGGCAGCGCTGCTCCTCTTCGACATGAAGCGAGGCCACCGTCGCAGCTTAAGTGAAATGCTTCGGCCTGCAGCTCTGTCTGTCTCTACGATTCTTATTTTCTGTTTCCTCTTATCTTCCTCTGTTCACTTAAACTCTCTTCTTTTTCAGTTTCCTCTTTTCTTTTCCCCCCTTCCGTCTCTCTCTGTTCGTCTAATTTCTGTCTCTCCTCCTACACTCTCTTGTCCTTTTCCTTCAACCTCTTTCCTGTTGATCTTCTTTCTCTCTTCAACTCCTCCTACACTCTTTTCTTTTTCCTGTTGTTTTATCTTATTTTCCATTCTGTCTTTTCCCACTTCACCTCTGGCAGCAGCTGCATCTCTGCCAAAGTATTTTCAAGCAAACCAACATGTACAGCAGCAGAACATATGAATGGAAATTGCATTATTTGTTCAAATTTGGTCAGTATTAAGGCTGCAAGCAACAATTAATTAGCACCCATTTTAGCTTGAATATGCATGCTTGACTTGTTCAAAACCTGCTGTCGGTTTCATAGACTGTTTGCAAAGAGTTGCATATGTAACTTTGGTTCTACGAGTTCTGAATGACCACCAGAGACGGTGTGTAAAACCTGAGTTTCCACCTTCTGTGGAAGAATGAAATGAAACAGCGAGAGTTCATTTCTGTTTTTTTATGTCTTGGATTGGAGTGAGTATTACTGGCTTGTATTTTGGGCGGCGTGGAGTACGAAGCAACGTCACAGATGTTTCACAGGTTTTCTTTTGGTGGTTTAGAAGATAGCATTACTGGATTTTGTCTTGATAAAGTTAGCAATGTATATATAGACTATAAACTACAACCACAATTAATTGATAGTATAATAGTGACTCTACATATAATTTACTAACTCAAAAAAAGGTTATTTACTGTTAAGTAACTCTTTAAATTGCTTTTTTTAATGCGACTAACAGTCCAAAAAATATTAAATTTACAATTCATAAATAAGTAGGACACCAGCAAATGTTTGGCAGTTTGGCTTGTACTGTAGGGAAAAGTAGAAAAATACAATACTCAAGTTTAGCTCCAATACTTAGTTTGGGGAATATAAACCCCTTTTTCCATTTAACTAAATATGCCAAACTGCTTAATGCATCAGTGTTAAAGGAGAACTTCCTACACGAAGGTCAATTTACTCGTCATGGACTACTGAAAACTGTTGTAAAATGTCTTCTGTGTCTCTGGAGGAGCTTTGTCAAGTCTGAGAAAATGACCCCGATGATGCCATAGTGACGTCATCAGGGTTATCTAGGCTTTGTCAAATTTATAACAGTAAACCTGCGTTACAAACTGGGGGCGTGGAGTTTGAAAGAGTTTTGGAAATGCAGGCTCCAGTGTTTATGCTGCTTGACCCATATCAGGGACTAGTGATTTTTAAAAATGTGTCTTGACTGAATCACTAGAGTACCTCTTTAAATAAAGAACTTTGACTACATTGTTTTTTTAAAGTTACAAAAGTTTTGTAAGTATCTGGCCAAACATTTGATTCGATTCTTAACAGTCTCCAATGCTCGATGTTACGGACTAGAGGTTCTCACGAGTCCTGACCCGGGACCTGAGTTGGGCCAGGTCCAAAGTTATACTTATTTTACTGTACAATTGATCAGGTCGTGTAGGGTCGTGTTGTATTGCCGCAGGTTTTTGGAGAGAGTGTGAACCGTGAAGTGCAGAAAAAAATGACACTTGTTTCTGCTGTTTCTTGACTCCAGCTGGTTGTGCTGCTTCCAGTATCGGTGTTCTCTTTATAGTCCACAGTCCATAAGTCCACTACATATTGGATCAGGTTCAATTAATCCTCATGTCTCTTCGGATCGGGGTTGACTGTCTTCAGGTCCCTTTTGGATCAGGTTTTCCATGTCTGTTTCAAAACGTGTCCATAATTCTGAACTCAACCTCACAGACAGATATCAGTCGGTTCAAACAACCTATAAATGACTTGAACAATTATTTTATTTCCTGTAAATGGATTAATCGATCACATTATTTATATGCTTACCTGCTCAGGGGATCTCGTTAGTTGAAGCATGCAGTAAACAGCAATGTAAATGCATGAGATTTATAATAACACAGGATTAGTTCAGTCTCATTGCACAATGCAACGATTCAAACAGGACTCTGGATGCTCTGAAGCTGTAAAACATGTCTCCTGTGCAGGCGCTGAAAAGCTGATCAGGGCAGTGAGAGCATGAAATATGTCCAACATTAAGTGACACTTGGGACAAATAACAGCTTGCCCAGTACTAATTAAGTGTTGAAATACTCTCAATTTTTCTGGCAAATGTGTTTTTTTTCTTCCCTCCAAATGATTGGGACACCTTTTCAAAGCTTTATCTTTGCTGATAGAAAACGCACCAAAACCTCATTTTATCTTTTAGTTTTTTTGATATTTCAGCTTTCTGATAAAGTTTTCTGTCAAATGTAAATGCTTTCTTCCTCCTCTCCTCTCCTTCGTCCTCTTCATCTGCTTTCGATTCTGCCTCTTGTCCTCTTTTCTCTGTCTCTCTTCTTCTGACTCTGTAAACGCTGTGTTGTCCCTTTCTCCTCCTCCCTCTTTATGTTTATCTGCTTTCTCTTCTCCCTCGTCTTCTTCTTTCTTTCTTTCACTGTCTCCTCTCCCTTTCTGTCTGCCAGGCCATGGCCTAGTTAAAACGTCTTCTGCTTTGTGCCTGTTCTGTTTCATCAGCTTGGAAGTTTTTAGACTCTCTCCTCTTTATCTCTGTGCTTCTTCACCACTGTCTCTCATTCTCTTTTTCTATCACTCTTCCTCCCTACCTGCTTTTTCCTTTTGTCCTCCTTTTATTTTTACTCTTTTCTCTCCCCATATTTATTCATACCTTTCTTTCCCTCTCTCTCCGTCCTCTCTCCATCAGTTTTTACCTCGCTCTCTCAGTTCCATTGTGTGGATGATAGCTGTCAGGAGATCTCATCACTGAGTCTCTCTTATTACATGATTACAGGGTAATTATCCTGTGAAGTTGTCTTTGCCCGAATCTATAAAAGACGCTTAATGTCTTTTTAATGGGGTTTGGAGTTTGGAGACTTTTTTTTTTGCCTTTTGTAGTTGCTGTGGACTCTTGAATTTATTGCATTTACATGTGATTGGCCTGGAACAGCGTGCCCTGATTAAGTGGCACTCAGATTCATCGTAATTTTCGGGCGCGGCGTCTCACTCCAAGTTGTCAGTTAGACTCTCTTTATTTTTAACTCCTGGCCTTGGCTTTGTCAGCGAACGCTGTGATCTGCCAGCGTCTGATTAAGCTGGACCTGACGAAGCTCCTGTGATGTTTAGGACGAGCGCCGACACAGAAACCTGGCTTGGACTTTAGAGGAGAGGGAGGGCGTGCAAGCAAAATGTCATGTTGCTTATCAAGACTGAAACCTCCCGTCTTTGATGTGCAGTTGTGTAACAACCAGAGCAGCTCCAGAGGGAATATTTTTGTTATTATGGACAATCGCTTCATCAATATCTTTCTTATATGTGTATGTGCTCTCTGAGTTTCTCTCCCAGACATGAGATATATATCTTAGATACAGTATCATATTTCCAAGATTTCCCCATTTGTAACTGTCCCAATTGATCAAATACAGCCTAGCAGATACATCTACAGTCTGATATTATATTATATTATATCATATATATATATATATATATATATATATATATCCTGCCTGAGTATATCTTTGTCACAACTCTTTAACAATCAAATTGGATGGATTGTTGTCAAAAATGTCTGTATTTGTGTTTATGTAAAAGAACAAAATCAACAACTCCCAAATACTGATATTGGTATCAGCCTCTACAATCCAGTATTAGTCAGGTTTTCATCTTCATTTCCAGTCAATTTGTCAATCCCTGATAAGACGATGTCCTAATAAATACATCTGAGCGACAAGACTGTGTGGCTTCACCTTCTGTTTAACTCACCTAGTTTGGACAGGAATTATTGATGTCACATACTTCTGTGCACCAATCAGGAATTACAATATTTACATCAAAATCTGATGTCAGTTTTGGGGTTCATGTTATGCTTATGTTGCCAGGTCAACTAAATCTGATCAAACTGCACTCTTATTAACTCTTAATTTCTTTGTTGCTTTATTTTGTCATAAATATGTAATGTTATAGAGAAATACTTAAAATCTGAAACTAAGTTTTCAGGGGCTTTAAGTTTACTGCTTCATATCCAGCTTACTGTCTTTGAAGGAACATTTGACAAGTGACCCCAGTAAGAATAAAAATCTCTGTTGATGTTGTTGTGTTTTATCCTTGGTACTATGTTGATCTCACGTCTCTCAAATAAATAGAATGTTTCAACCAAAAGCGTAGTTTGCCTGTTTACAAAAATGCACTTTATCTGTTTTTTTCCCTTCTGTCAGTACCCATCATGCATTTTTCCCATTCTTTGTCTTATTCTGGGTGAATTCAGCACATCACTTCACACACAAACAATATCAACATGACTTCTCTCTATGTTTTTCTAACATGTATTTTTCTCTGCTTTTAGTGTTTCCCCAAGTGGCTGCAGCGCAGCTCACTGAACACAAACAATATTAACATGTAATTTTCTCTCTCTCTGTTTGTGTCTACGCAGCTTGAGCACCGCTGCTGTCTGTGATGCCCTCCCATGACGCCCAGGTCGGTAGCTGACACTGCCAGTGAGCGGGAGACGCCACTGCACAACCGGTCCTGGGCCGGCGCCGTCAGCCGCTTCACGCCCTCCCTCTCGCACGCTGGAGACTCCACCTCCACCCACCTACCAGTATCCACAACCATCAGCTCCGACCCACCCCAGTAAAGTCCCCGCAAAAACCGACACGCTGACGTCCTCAGCCAGCACCAGCAGCAGCAGCCAAAAACCACAGTATCTTCAACGCAATCAGCAACACCAGCACCACCATTATCACCACCACCAGCAGCAGCCATCATGTCCAGTCGTAGAAAGTCCTCCACCCCCTGCATGGTCCGGGTCATCAGCGACCTGCCTGAAGAGCAAGATGACCCTGAGGAGGTAATGGACATGGAAATGTTGCCAGACAACGATGTGACAGAAAAAGAACAGTCAGAATCATCTGAATCTGCAGAAAAGAGTCAAATCACCCAGCAGGAGAATCCAGACCAGCAGACGTTTCCAAAATCAGTGGAAAACCAGAATCCTGAGCCATTAGAACAAGAGGAGCAGTCGGGTAAAAATGACCAACCCCCTGTCATTGAAGATGTAGAAGCCAGAGATGAGAAGGACAGGGAAGCGGTTGAATCTGACCCGGCGTCCCAGAATAAGCAGCTCAGAGGCTACGAGTGCAAATACTGCCCGTTTTCAACGCAGAACCTGAATGACTTTAAAGAGCATGTGGACTCCAGCCACCCTAACGTCATTCTCAATCCGTTGTACCTCTGTGCTGTCTGCAACTTCAAAACCAAGAAGTTTGACTCGCTCACAGAGCACAATGAGAGCCAGCACCCGGGTGAGACAAACTTCAAGTTCAAGAGGATAAAAATAAACAATCAGACTATCTTAGAGCAGACAATCGAAGGCAAGGACAATTCAGTTGAATGCGAAGTGACAAATGAACAGGGTGAAAGCAACAGCAGTTCTGTGTTTCCACCTTGCATATCTACCACAGTGAAAACCCCAGACAATATCCAGTCGCTCTATCAAGGGAGCGAACTGAAAAGCCAGCTGGACGGCCTGATCCAGAAGGATCAAATCACAGCAGTGAACATCAACGGAACGGTCATCATCCCTGAACCCACCATCCTCCAAGGGCTCTCCCATGTCACTCCAATGCTCCAGCGCCCGCCCAACTTTAACTCTGTACCAAAAATAGCTGTTCCCTTGAACACCACCAAATATAACCCTTCTTTAGATGACAACTTGACGTTGATCACCTCCTTTAGCAAGTTTCCTTACCCGACACACGCTGAGCTGTCGTGGCTGACAGCTGCCTCCAAGCACCCGGAGGAACAGATCAAAGTCTGGTTCACCACCCAGCGGCTGAAGCAAGGTATCACCTGGTCCCCAGAGGAGGTGGAAGAAGCCAGGAAGAAGATGTTCAATGGCTCCATCCCTCCTGCCCATCACACGTTCACCGTCCTCCCTACAAGCCGCATCTCTCAGTCATCTGCCAAATCCTCCCAGCAGCCCGTTGTCCACACTACAGTCGGGCATTCAAGTCATGTCCGGACAACTGTGTCCAATGGGTTAGGTGTAGTCACCACCACAAACTGTCCCGCTGGAGTTGCCATTGGCTCCAGCCTTACCCTTAAACGATCCCTGCCAACACACCTGACGACAGTGTTCGGCCCGGAGTCTAAGCGGCCCGTCATGGCAGTCGCCCCCCATTCTGGTGACCCTAAAGACAAGGGCCTCATGGCTCCTCCTCCACCACCTCCTCCTCTGAAAGACCGCCTCCCAATGGCTCCGCCTCCTGTGCCCATGGAGATGAAGAGACCTGTAGCAGTTCCTCTGGTCACCACAGAGATGAAGAGGACATCCGCTACTGTGCCTTTAATGCCACCGCCATCATCGTCATCATCACCATCTTTGTTGTCCAAAGGGAAGATTATCTCAACGTTAGGAAACCCCAAAACAAAGCCAGTGGTGTCGCTGCCCTCCATAGTCTTTCCAGAGTCTTTAACGAGGCCACTGATAGTTCCCCCACCTATCTTTGCCCCTTCATTTAAAAGCCCGTTACTTTTTCCTCTTACTTTGCCAATCACTTCCAAAGAAAAGCACCCGAATACCCACGCTTTGCCAGCTGCTGATTTGAAGCTGCCAAACTCCCCTCCACTTGTTACCCCACAAATAAGGAGGCCAACCATTATCCAGTCCATTCGCGCTCCAGCTAAAGCCTCGTCCCAGATTCCTGGGTTCCCTTTGGATAGCAAGAAACTAAAAGAGCAGCAAGGAGTGGAGCTGAAAGCTAGCTACCCCAGAGGAGACAAGGTACTCACTCCTCTGGCAGACGCCAACGGGACATCTCGCACAGATGGCAAATGGCTCCACGATCAAACCTCCCTTGCTCACAACAATGGAGTCATACGTATGGATGGTGGTGAGCTGCCAGCAGTGCCGAAACCAGATTTTCAGCAAAAGTCCTCGGTGCTGACCCAGTTCCCCTTGCTGGAGAGGATGAAAGGAAAGACGGCAGAACAGCTAAAGATCTTGGAGGAAAACTTCTTGAGGAACAGCTTTCCCACGCACAGCGATGTGGACAATCTGGCGGGCACCACCCACCTGTCTCACCAGGAAATTGACAGCTGGTTTGTGGAGCGCCGTGCACTACGTGACAACCTGGAACAAGCCCTTCTCAACTCCATGGGCACTAAGAGGAATGGCGCCGGTGGCATCGCTGCCATCACCAAGAAACGGCTACAGCAGCAGCAACAGCAACACCAAACTCTACAGCTGAATGGGATTCACAAGCCAAGCACCGGTGTGGGCCATCTTAAGAGCCCTCTTCCACCCTCACACACCCTGCCCATCATTGCTCCTGGCACCACTGCCCCCTCCATCCCCAACCCGAATTCCTGCTCAGTGCCTCCAGACAGCCGATCCCTGTCACTCCTCAAGGACGATTTTGCTCAAACACGGTGGCCTTCCCCTGAGGAGTTCAGCCAACTGGAGGGTCGGACAGGACTGGCTCGCGCCGACCTCGCCTGCTGGTTCAATGACAGCCGGCTGCAGAGCGGCAGCATGGAGCTGACAGAACTTTTTCACAACAATGGAGTTAATGGAGGGCAAGGGCCGCCTGTGCGCTCTCCCGAAAACGCTCCCCCCAGCATCATCCAGCGTTGTCAGGAAGGAGCCCTAACAAACAACAACAGCAGTAAGGTGTTGGAGGTTGAGTTGGGCTGGCTAATGGAGCAGCGCGCTAACAGCCTCAGCAGTCAACAGCACGATGAATTCCAAAACCGGTTTGCTGGCAGGTACAGTATTCATTTTGTTTTAATGAAGGTATTTTAAATTTGAATGGTAAACAATCCTCTTCCTTTGTTAGTCACACTTGATCCATTAAGAAGACTCTTAAGAGATTCTTGTATACTGAATGATTTACCACCACTGGCTGAGGAACACAACTGAGCAAATCAAACACCAACCCTCATAGTGTCATGAATCCTACACTGACTGTACAACATGTTTGAATCATGTTTGGATCTTCATGATACTGAAATGCAGCTGCTCTTGTACCTTCTATAATTCACCTCTTTCTCTTCATCACCATCTCCTCTTTCACATCTAATATAGAGATGAAATGATGGGAATGAATATGATTCAGTGGATTTGACCAGCAATTGAGCAAATCTGGGCCTCTCATGAAAAGAGTCAAGTCAAATCAATTTTATTTATATAGCCTAAAATCACAAATCACAAAATTGCCTCAAAGGGCTTTATAATGTGTACAGCATTATACAACCTCCTCTTTCTTTAGACTACTAGTTTCGGTTTCTACCCCTTGACACCTTCTGTGGTGACCTGTGCGTCCAAAATAAATTTCGGCTTCCCCTCAGGGGGTTAGTGCTATTGTTTTCTAGTTGCCACATTAACATTGTTTTCAGAACATTAACCTACAAATCTACGGGACTTTATTTAGTCTGCCTTCCCTTCCAGGAGCTTGGGACATCTTTGGCCAAATAACAGAGCCATTAGGTTGGAAACCAATATCTCCACAATAATTTGGGCAAGAGTTTTATTCTTCCCATGAGTCAGCTCTGGATTCAGACTCAGCCTTTGAAAAGCACCACAGTATGAACCTGCACTGACGGCACATTGAAATTCCTTCTGGCTCTTGTTGGTTTTATAAACAAAGCAATGTGATGTACAATGTACAGACAATAGGAGATTTAATCAGACAGCGATGCAAACGCATAGTTCAGAGTAATTTTTTTGCTGCTTATTTGAAGTAAATGCAGTGAAAATATCTTAAAGCTGCTAAAGACAGGCTTCGTACAAAGTCTCCAAAGTTTGGAAAATGCTTAATTTTAACCGTCATGTTTTCAAGGTTAGGGATATGCTTGAATTCAATTATACTCCTTGAAAAATGCTTGATTTTCAGCATAATCTGGTGTTTCATCATCGACACAATCACTCATGGAAACCAAAAATCTTTTAATATTTGAAATGAAACGATCCCGTCGTCATATTTGTTTGTTGTCTCCTGGAATTTTGGTAACACTTTAGATGTGATGATAAAGGCTTCCAGAGTCTGGAAATGTTTGGTTTAGGTACCTTGAAAGTGCTTGAATTTTACTTTTAGAAAGCTGTACGAGCCCTATGAAGACTGTCAGCAGGGTTCAGATTGGGAGGGTTCACCTCTCATTAGAGTTAATAGTTATTATCTTTTCAATTTCACAAAGTAAAATTTGATTATTAAGTTAGTCCCAGTTTTTATCACAGTGTCTGACTCTGGCTCATCATCTACGGGCTCCTTTTTGATTGTTACAGTTGATTTGGTGTCTCAGTGTTCACATTACATGAAGAGAACGTCCTCCTTCAGAATGATTATTTTGATTGTTAGTTTCGAGTCATTATAATTATAAAAATGTCCCACTTATGACAACACTTGTGTTAAATCTGACTGTGACCAATCGCCTCAGTCGCTTAAATATCGAGAAATGATTGACAGTTAAAAACAGATTTCAGAAATTATTTGTGAATCTGCTGATTTTTAGTCATGTCAATTTTATTTATAGAGCCCAATATCACAAATTGACAATCTGTACAGCAAACAACACTCTCTATCTTCAGACCACCTTATCCTGTTCCTTTATCTGCTAGAATTAAATCAATACCTAACTAGTTCCACCTTAACTTCATTGTGTTTTCTCACGTTTTGTCAGCAAAAACATGGTGGTCAGAGAGACGATTCATAACTAGGGATAGACTGATAAATGTATAATAAACACAATTTCCTGCATCGACTCTTTTCATTTGTTATCTCTCAATTTATCTCTGTATAAAACACAATTAAACAGATAATTCTCTTTAATATTTCTGTGTTATACGACAAAATAAAGAAAAAAGAGCATCGTATTGAAAAAAGTTTAATATGACTGATGTTTAAATAAATCCTCAAAAGATCTTAATCTTTAAGATATAGCATCAGTTCTTGCACTCTAGATTAAAACTTTTAAATTAAATACTACAAGAGCTGTAAGAACACAAAAGTAAAAATGCGTCTTTGTGCTAGTAGAGCAAGAGATAAAAACAAATATATATATTCATAGCGCCAAAAGAAATAGCGCCACTAATGAGTGTACTCTGGATCAGTAGCATTCACATGGGGGTTTTCATTGATCACCAGTAATGATTCAGTAGTTGAATATTGGTCTGTAAGTATCAGTGTACCTGAAGTTTTCCTGACTGTTGGTTCACCTGTGACTGACTCGACAGACTGAGGCAGCAGAACGCGGCGGAGTTAAAGAACGGGGGACAGAATGGGGGAGTCGTGGGAGGAGCGCGGGAGGTGTTCGGGAGCTGGCTGCAGGACGGACTCTCGAGGAGAGGACCGGAGCTGCTCCTGGACAGAGAGAGGAAGATGGCGGAAGACAAGTCTGGGAGGCTGACTGGATAAACGGTGAGAGAGCGGCCATGTTTTTTTTTGTTGATGTGCATTGTCTGCTTATCAACAGCTGTCCTCGGGTTACTTCCCTCTACTTCTTGATCTTCGCTAAGGCTCTGAGGTCTGTGTTACTGGCTTTGTTGTGTTTTATTTTTGTGCATGATGTTGTTGCATTCTCATATTTTGTTGTTAGAAAATGTTCACTGAGCACAGACTACTCTCTGAAAAGGTACATTCATGTCAAAAAAACGTCAGTCTTTTAATTAGACCTGCATCAATACAAGTGTTAATTCTTCTTAGTTAAATGATTAATCGCTTATTCTATAAAATGTCCAAAATGACAAATTACCTCCTTTTAAGCAATTAAGTGAAGCATGAATTCAGTTTTTCAGTGGAGCGTCTCTGATTTGAGTAATATACGTATCTGTAGTGAAAGGAGCCTGATTTAGTGTTAAAGGTGACTGGTGGAGTTTTTGGTTTACATTCAGTGTTACAGAAACACACTGTGTTTATCTTTGAGGTCTGACTTGTAAAACGTTTGCAAGTTTCAAACCTGCGTTGTTTAAATCCATTGATGTATAAGAATAAGAAGTGGATACTGTGCTGAGCACATAAACCAAAAAAGTTTTCTAGCTTCTGTGTTTGCTTTCGTCTTGCGCGGCCCACTGCACATGCTCAGTACTGTTTCTCCCGCTCGGCCCAGAGGCTTTACATTGGGATGGCGTCACGCACTTTAAAATCGCTTTTGTTTTGTGAGCTCTGGGAACATTTTACAAATATAAAATCTTAATGGTTTAAACATTCAGAATAAAAGAGTAATAATTGACTTTGTTTGCAGTTGGAGGTGTTCTGTCAAAGGTTTTACAGATGCCGTAAAAACGTTGCTCTGTAGCGCTTAGTGGTCAAAAACACAAGGGGAGCACCTTGCATTACGGTGCATGTTGCGTAGCCACATGGCCACCACAACGTTGCTGGTTCGATACCAGGCGGTGACCTTTGTTGCATGTCGAACCCCTCTCTCTTTCTCTCTCTCTCGTTTCCTGTCTGCTATGCTGTCTAATAAAGGTGAAAAATCCCCCCCCAAAAATCTTAAAAACTCAACAAGGGTGCTTTAATAGAAAGTTATGACATGAATCAACTTACATTTCTAGAAAAAGATTTCCTATTGATTGCCAGTGCATTTCTAAACTTTTAAAACCCAACCCTGCTTCAGCTTGTGCCACTTTAAGTCCTTTGTATTTGACCATAAGAAAAGGTCTTAAAGCTGCAGGAGGCAAAACCTTCCTCCTCTCTCTCTGCTGCCTCGTATCACTCCGCTAAGCCCCTCCCACCAAACCCACAACTTGGACCGGCAGCAGAAGGAGTCGGTTCCCCAGTGAAACCGTATCCCTCGTAGGCCTCGCTCTCCACGGCGTGAGCCTCACAGAGACCGCGGTCCCTCCCGCCCTGACCTGTTTCCTCAAAGACGCCCCTCCAGCGCTTCGCGGCCGCAGAGCAGAGCGCCCCAGGCTTCAGAGGCTGCTGCAACGCCGTCCAGCAGCGGGAAGAGAGGCTAGTACACCACACACACACCACTGTCCCCCGTCAACAGTTATCCCCACTGTTTGTCATCAGGCCTCTTTGCCACTCGTCGTTACGCGCGCCATGGCATCGAACATAATGAGCTGAAGCTCCGTGTTGTTTTGTTCTGTACACCGCTGCAGGCAAAGGAGGTGCTGGACATTTATCACATGTTGCAGGATTTTCCTCCACTGAATCAGGTTTTCACCGTCTGAAGGGACGTGTACACACATCTGCTCTTGTAGCTCAGCCAATACGAACGCACCGTCTGTCTGAAATAACCTGTGATTGGCTAAAGTCTCCCGTCACAGGATAGATTTTCTGAAGCCTGAAAACAGAGCCAAGAGGGGGGGCTGAAGTAGAGGTCTGCTCTCAGACCACTTGAATTACAATATGCTGCACGGTTAATATGGCATCTTTGCCCAATGACGCCAAAAGAAAACTGCCTACCCAACCTTTAAAGTATTAAATCTAGCTGCAGACTATTCTGTACAACTGAATCTGTGGCTGCAGGTTTTCACATGCAGAACGAGTGAAGTGATTTAACTCGGCGAGGCCCTGATGGTCCCCAGCGTCCCCCCTCCACTCCCCAGTCTGTTAGTGTTGAAGCCAACACCTCGATCCCAGGCAACAAACAAAACTGCAGCCAGTCACCGTCTGTGTGTGTAGCTGTGTGAGTTTTGGCTACAACTGCTCAGCAACAAACACCAACTTCAGGAAAATTTTAGGGGAGAAAAAAAACATTATTGGAGGCCTAAAATAGCAGCAGACCCCCTGGTGTGGTAAAGTTTGATAGATAAAAGGCTCCGCCTGGGGCAGAGTGTGACGACAGAGCGTCTGCTGCTTCTTCCCTCCGCTGTGTGTTCTGACAGAAGAGAGAAAGTTTTAATGTTTCTATCAAAATAGAATCTGTTCAAATGATTTCCTCAAGACTAACAGCTGTAAACAAGGTGGAGACACTCAACTTCTGACATCGTCAACATTAGAAAGATTGTCACTGCTTTTGGATGTTTTCAAAATCAACACTTGACAGCTACAATCAATAATCAATATGCAGCATTCTGAATAACCAACAATAACTGTAGATTTCCTGTCAGTGTCGTCTGATCATGTTTTTCCTGCTAGAATCTGATATTTTGGACACTTTCAGCTCAGTTCAATTCAAAAATACTTAATTTGTCTATTGAGGGAATCTGGTTTGAAAATATTGAACATTTGAACATGAAATCAGTTCATTCACACACAAAAAAACTATGTAAAAATAGAAAATATGTTTTTGCTTTAATTTTATTTTAACTGTATTTGAACATAAGTACAAAAATTAAAGATTGTGTTAAAGATAAAAGTAAAAAAACCCCACAAGAGTTAAAGGAAGTGGGCGATCCATAACTGATCAGTAGTATCTAATACCATGAAATCAGTGTTTCAAAAGAGCGTTTATCAGTCTATACACAGAGTAAGTAACTGACGGTACTGTTTGAATTAATATGTGGAGAATTATGACTATAACTCAAGATAACTCTGATGACATCACTGTGACATCATCAGGGTTACTTGCAGGCTTGACAAACTCCACCAGAAGACCTACAACTGTACTCACAGGCCGTGTAGTACTGAATGAGTCCTGAAACCCTGAAGTGAGTTAGCATGTTAGCATGTTAGCTCTTCCTGTTCCCTCGTCTGGAAGTCAGTGGGTTTCTTGAATGGGTTTTTGGTTTGATGCCTGAAATAAGGTCTGTGGTTAACACAAGCGTTTTGTTCTACAACATAAAATCCGTCAGTAAATACTCCACTGGTGAATTTAGAAGCTTTTCCGTGTCTTAAAAAAGGCGGTTGCTAACAAGTGTCTAAATGAGACTACAGAGGTTGTCGGGGACATTAAACGTCATGACGCCGAACACAGAAACTCATCTACTCACTCGTCCACCTTTACAGCCTCGTTGGGTTTATACTGCAAACTGTTCTAACTCAAACTTTCCCCAAAGGCTTTTGTAGAAGAGGTCAGCGCTGGAAGCTCAGTGGTGGAGACGCTGAAGTCATGTGACCGTGGTGTAGCTGGTTTATAGCCTAACGTTAGCTTTTTACTTCTGGAGATTGTATTTAGGCTTCAAACATCATAAAGTGGTGTTCATGTGTGAAGATTATCTTGCTGAACAAAACGTGTAAGTATCATAAACTTTTGTTTGCCTCAGAGTTTATTTTCTGCAATAATCCAACATCCAATGGAAGAATCCCATTGGCTTTGTGGCGAGAGAACCAGGGCGATGCTAACTTCCGGGTTGGACTACAGAAATACCTGCAGCACTCTACACAAATATTCTGACTTACTCTAAAAACAAAAGAACACAAAAACAAGTTGAGTGTTTATCTGCTGGTGTTGGAGGTTTTCTTCGTCTGCTGCAGCTGCTCTCATGAACTCCTCCACTCTCCACCTCTCTGCTCCAACCCACACATCCGGCTGAAAAACACTTGAGCACAACATCAGTGTGGTGTATTTGCATCCAAGTCATTCTTTACAGAAATGAGAGAATTTTAACTTTTAGCCAGTTAATGACATTAGCAGCAGTAAGATGAGGCATGATAAAGAAACCCTCCATGTTACAGTAGATTTAGCAGACAGAGGAAGTGCGTGGTGAGTTGTTTTGGTCGATCTGGTTCAGTTTGAGAGCAGGATGATAAATTAACACGAGCTGCTGTCTAAACTCTGGCAGTTTGCGACTCGTCTGCTCTGCCAGACGCTCGGTTCAGGTGCCAGTTATCATCGCAGGCTGAGTTCGGCTCTCCGGATCAGTTTGGCTCACAGATTACTGACTGTGGCAGGTGAATGCTGGAATCCAACGAACGCTGTTGATGAAAAAACTGCTCCAGCTCGGAGTCACGCTCCAACTCCTGCTCAAATATCAATATGTGGTGGTAACAGAAACTGGGGAAATGTGGCTAAAGAAAAGAAAGATGTTTCTAATCAGAATGAAGCCTTCGACAGATGCTGTTAGATGTACACAGAGTACAAACACTAAACATTAACATGATGAAGCTGATTCTTTATGCTGACAGTTTTACATAGATTCACATAATCTGATTGCTTAAAACCAAACAAATTCCATCTTTAAGTTACATATTGAACTTATAGTATGTCATATTTTATGTTCTAGATCAGTACCTTTCTCTACCTCTTTCATGGCCTGAATTCAGACTGAATTGCCATTTTGTTTTCACTTCATAATCGATTACACAACATTAACCACGTGTTAAAAAGGCTTTCTGGCAGTACTACGGTCACAGTTTGGTTAGGTTTAGGAGAAGATCGTGGTTTGGGTTAAAATAATAAGTAAATGTTGAACTACATTACATGCTTTTGGTGCCTAAACCGAACCGAACTGTTAGAAAGCCCTGAAGGCAAACTTCTCCCTCTCTCTCTCTCTCATTCAGGTCACCTAATGATGATGTTGTTAAAGCGACTAACTCAAAAAGAATCTTGGGAAATAAATTGGTGAGGCAACTTTATTTGTATATGACATTTCATACACCAGGGCAATTCAATGTGCTTTACAGGGTAATAAAAATACAACAAGGTAAAAAGATTTACTATGTAAAAGTGCAAAAATACAAGAGATACAAGATTTAAAAGTAAAAGTAAGTATAGTTTATAGGAAGTGAAAATAAAACGATAAAAGAACACAGAAAATACTCCCACATTTAGATGCACAATTAAATTAAAAACAATTAAAATAAAATAAAGAGTGTAAAAATTAGTGAAATCCACTGTGCGAGTCTTGTTTTACATATAAAATATATTGCGCAGTGCTTGTACTGTACTTATGGTAACTCTAAAAGGGAAAATATATATTGGTATCTTCCAGGCTTCAGTTGCCTCAGTTGAAGATCAGGAAGAAGTTTTAAAATTGTAATATTTTTCACTTGAGATCTGGTGAAAATGGTTTCCAGTGACCGTTTTCTTTGAGATTTTTCTTTAATCTCTCTTATTCGTTTATTCTGATGCCTTCAGTCTGTTTTAGTTCTCGTCTCTGCTGGACCAGAGACTCAGGTTGCGTTTGTTTTAAGCTCCTCCAGTGCCAGACGGGCGGGGTCTGTCACACTGAAAGTGACAATCAGCTCACCTGTTCTCAGGCTGTTTTCGAAACTGCCTGCTACATACTACCGACGAACGCAGTATGCAGTATGTACTACATACTGCATACTGCGTTCATCGGTAGTATGCAGTATGAAACTGTTAAATCGATTTATTTTGCAGTATGCTAGGTCAGGCTTAGCCGGTTTCCGGTTTTAAAAAGCGGAAATAAACAGTACGGCTAACGGCAAACCACCACAACAGCATCCTCTTAATCTCTGAAAAGGAAAAGTGAAAAAGTGCAGCCTCGTCACAGTTTCTGCTGTCACATGATTCAATTAGAAAAAACTGTTTTACGTGGTTCTTCTATTTATATTCCTCCCTGTCAACCACTGACGCGGTAGTGTTGCTGTCCGCCATTTCAACAATGGTGACCGTGTGAATAAAGTTGAAAAAACAAACAAACAATGGGGACCGTTCCACCGCTTTGCATTGTGGGATACTGTAGGCGAGGTAGACTGGTCCGATGCATACTGGAGATTTTTTCCGAATCAGTACAACATCCGGGTATTTCTGGCGTACTGCAGATTTTGCTTTTGTTTGCATACTACATGCTACATGCTACATTTTGGCCAAATCAGTACGTACTGATGGTATAGTAGGCGGTTTCGAAAACAGCCTCAGTTATGCAGCACTGATGTTGTTAAGCCCCTCCCCTCTGGTGCACCGGGGAGGATAAATCAAACATCAGGTGTTCCTCTGAGCTGCTATTCAGTTCACACTCGGCTGCGATTCCTGCTTCGGAGGTGAAAGGAAATGTGAGATATTGAATAGGACTTTGTTTCGTATAGATGTATAAATGAAAGAGTTGTGTGTATGTACCACACTAACCTCGCCTTTTTCTTTTGCCACAACCTCAAAGAAAACAGACATTTCTCCTTTCAGCTCTGCATTTTCCTGTTTGTGTTTCATGTACAAAAAAAGAGATTCCTGCATCATTTGTATCAAAAGTGATTAACAGTAAAAGAAATTCACACATTACAGGTTAAATACAACTCATCGTGGTTTTCAAAATGTTAGCAATATGGTGGAGCAAATCCGGCAACTTTTAACCACATCTAAAAAAGTGTTAAAAGTGTTTTTGGAAGGCTAACATGAAGAAATAGAACAAATTATTCATCACTGATTTTATAATAGCCATAAACTGTATATTCGAATGCACATTTAGTGAAAAAATTCATTTAAAGCTGCTTTTTGGCCATTTGCGGGCAACAGAACAAGCTGTAAACACGGCATTTGACATCACTGTACTGTATAAAGTTATTGTTAGCAAACAGTTTCCACATCCAGCACTTATGGAGCAACATGATCCTTCATGTGGAGTCGTGTTTGTGTCACCTGATATTTCCTCTCTGTTAGCTCTGTGTTTGGTCTCCACCAGCTCCTGAGGGAAATATCTGGATCTTTAGCTGCTAAACGCTCCACTGTGTTCACCAGCTGGTCTCTAACTGTGTCTGTCTGCTGTTTGCTGCTGAGCAGGTAGTGTACGGTGGCTTTATCAGAGCTTTTTCATCAAAAACAGCAGATTTTGTGGGCCAGAAAACCAAAACAACAAGCTGAAAGAGGCTAAAACGCTGATAATTCTCTGTGGGTTTGTCACGACAGGGATGCCTTTCACATTTCACATTATCATGTGTATGGAGGGCCGAAACTGCCAAAATCAAAAATAAATGAATAAATGACTCAATAAAAAAAATTAATATGCCATTAAATATATCAAAATAATATTAAAATTCATTAATTGATAAAAATGTGATATTTCTGTTTTAATTTGCTTCTGCAAAATGCAAAGGGTAAAATAATACAGAAATAAATACATTTATAAATTAATAAATAAAATGGGAAATTAAATAAATAGGGGAATTTATATTAATGCCTACATTTATTTTTAATTATATTTATTTTTGAGACATTTAATGGCATATTAATTTATTGTTGTGTCTCGTCGGATATGTTAAGTTGTAGTCACTCATGTCTAGTCTCGTCTTGCACTTCCTGTTTTATTTTGTACTCATCTTTCCCTCTCGTTTCAGACCCTGACTTCCTCAGTTTGTGTGATTTTCCCGCCGTTGTGATTATCAACCCCGCCCCTGATTGGTCTCGCCTGTTTCCCCCTACCTCATGTATAAATAGTCCTTGTCTTCCTTTGTCCTGTGCCAGTTCGTCTTGTTTTCGATTTGAGCCAAGCGTACCAGCGATTTCCCATGCATCAGGTTTTTCTACAGTTTATGTTATCTTTTGATCCTCCTCGTGAGCGTTTTTTGTTATATTTTACTTCAGTAAAAGATTTTGGATACACCATACTCTGTTTGATGAGTCGTGCATTTGAGTCCTCCAGTTCTGTGTCAAAGTTCGTGACATTTATTTATTGAGTCATTGGCAGTTTCAGTCCTCCATACATTTGATCCATTGTTGATATACAAATATTGGTTAGTGCAGCTTTAAACAAACAATTGCCAGTGTTGACGCACAGTTTGCTTTGGCCTGTTTTTGTACACGTGGCTCGGTGTAGATGGCGTGCTTCGATATAGGCTCTTTGTCTTCTGTAGTCACCAAAAAAAATGTCCAACAGCCAAAATCTTACGTTGGATATACCAATCCATTTATTTTCAATGTTTCCAAAACATGTTTCTCAAACTAATAAACAAATCTTTACCGTGCCTTACGGTCAAAAAACCATCGACCTCGTTGTGCGCCACACCTGTATCAATTAGTGCTACGCTTAAATAGACTAAAAAGATGTCCACAGCGCCAACCAGAGGCCACCATTGAAATGGCTCCAACAACCAGTATAGAATATAATGAGGAAAGTGCCACACATATTATTGATAAACAATAATAGTCGGTTACAAATCAGCCTGCGTCTTAATACAAAAAGAAAAGATCATTTCATATTCAGCTCTCATAACTGGAATTAAAGACTCCATAACTTATCCTCATGAAAAAGTTATTCAACCATTATCAAAATGATATATAGATCCTCCGATATTATTCTGTATTAATCATAACTTTGTGCTTTTGGGGAGAAGGCCAAGGTAAAATGGCAGATAAAAGAGACGAGTATCTGTTGAGAATATTAAGAATAACAGCGCTGAGATTAATTACCAGGAGGTGGCTGCAAAAAAACAAATTACAAAATAGAAAGAAGTGACAGGACGAATGGAGCAAATAAATCATAAAATAACTCGTGTTAATGAAAAGAGATGGATGAAATGGCTGAATTATGTTAAATCTGTTACTTCCTGTAATTACTTTAGTTTTTTCTTCTTTTGTTTTAGTTTAAGCCGGCAGACACTGTACAGATTAGACCTCGGACTCATTTTAGAATCAGACTGAATTTTTGCCATTTCAGTTGTCATTTGACATGCAGTTTAAAGGTCAGGACAGCTGATTAATCACCTGAGCGATCAATTATCCGGCTCTCAGAAGATCGGTTGGATTTCTGGCAGGTCAGACATTTTGAGTAGTTCCACAGTCCGATTCCCCAACATGGCTGCTGTCAGAAGCTCCGTTATAAACTGTAGTGAGCTTCTTTTAATATTAATGGAGTAATATCTACAAAGTCTTGAAAGTTTGCAAAAGGCTTAATTTTAACTGTTATATTTTCAAGGTTAGGAAAATGAATTTGAATGTACTCCTTGAAAAATGCTTGATTTTTCGACATAATAAAGGAAAGTTCTTTTCTTGTGTTCACTCGGCTGGATAAGTTCCTCTGTTGATCCCTTACTCTGGAAATTAGGAAGCATTAAATAGTCATGATCAATACATATGATCAAAGTTAATATGAACAGCTGGTGAAATAAACAAAGTGACGATACTCATTGGTTGCTGTGGGTTTAAAGGAATTCTGTAAACTTTATTTTTCACAATTGCATTTACAGTAACAATTTAGATGTGATGATGAAGGCTTTGAAGTCTGGAAATCTTTGGTTTAGGTACCTTTAAAGTGCTTGACTTTTACTCTTATAAAGCTGCACGAACCATGAACTTTATTGGAATCGTCGCCGGACGAAACGGACCGGGCGTTCAGCGTTTACGTTGAGCGTGAGCCGAGTTAACACAATGTACCAGAGTAATAAAAACACACAGCGCAGCTTTAAGCATCTTTGTTTTTATTTTGGCCTACACATTGGGTGGGTCAGGTTAGGGGTCAGAGGTCACAGCAGCAAGATGATGCTAATAAAGAGTGATGGTATCGCCCAGATTATATTAAGGAGTCATAACGATTGATGGAGCAAAAACAAATCCCTGCAGCGCAAACTGATGTGGTACGATGTCTCCAGTGTGTGTGTGTGTGTGTGTGTGTGTGTGTTAATGGTGTGTGTGTGTGTGTGTGCCATCCATTGTCCTGTCTCACTAATCACAGCAGCTCGGGGCTTCATTTAATCAGCCGAGCGCGGCGCGGCATCCCATAATAACTTATCAACAGTCGTAGCTTATAGATGAAGGCTTAATTGCCAAAATGCTGCAGTGCCTCTCTCTCCCTGTCATCATTATAATGTAAAACACAGAGGCAGCAGCAGACACCGAAAGTTACCTGTTTCCAGGTCACCTCGATTTTAAAATAAAATTTTGTACCATCTTTTTTAATAAAAAGGTTTTTAATGTTTTTTTTTCCAGTGAGAAAATATTTGATTTGCAGCCAGAAACATATTCTCTGAGTCCTGATAATACATCAAACCTGCACTTGTTTTCTGCCCAGCTGTGATGTCAGTGTAGTGCACTCAAATGGCAGAACGATCAATACATAAACTGTGTAGCACTGTAGAGTGAGCTGCTAGCTAACAGGAGCGAGCTAATTAGTTGTGTTGTCTTTGTGTGATCTCAGATATGTTGTCTGGTTCTTGTTTTTGCAGCCTTGAACAAGTGAATTTCTTTCGGATCATAAAGTTAAAGTTGAACTTGAGTCATGAACTTTGGACGAGCTAAAGTTTGAAAAGTCTGGAAATGTATACATGACATTCAACGCAGTAATTGTTTCTTAAAAAGTTTGGAAATCTGGAAAAATATTCTGTCATCTTGTATATTCTGCTGTTTGTGTATGTGAGGGTGAAATGAAGCACCCTCTGTCGGCCATATTGGGCTGTCAACTGTTGTGTAACAGTGTCTGCTCGTACAGCTGATTGAACAGCTGTTCGCAGCTTGTCCAGCTGAACAGAAACGGCTCAGTTTTCTCTTAAAGTTGGAGCCGATGATTTCATCACTGCTGAGTTTCAAAATAAAAAAGAAACAGGCAGCGCTCTTTACCGTGTGGAGGAATTGACTGCAGATAAACTCTCTTGGCTCGAGGAAAGCGGGCAGAAAGGATTTAATGTTATTATGAAAATAGCGATTATAGCCACTTTAAGTACCCAACAGATCTCCTAAACATTTCCTCCGAGTTTTCTGTTGATGTTGATTGAATTATTGAGTTTGCATCAAATTAAAACAGGAAACAGGGAGGCTTCGTACTAAAATATGATGAGATATACTTCCAAATTGTCTCTGCAGGTAACTAAAGACACTATTTGAGAATTTACGGTTTCAACGTAAAAGAGGGAATTCATCTGTGTGTTTCTGTGTGTGTGTGTGTGTGCGTGTTACCATCCATTGTCCTGTTTCTGTAATCACAGCGACTGCCTCGTTTAATCACTCCCACACAAAACACAACTTTAACACAGTTTCCCCTCTTACGTGGATTAGGAGGGCGAGCACCGGCCGGTCAGGCCTGCCGCCGATGAGAAAGCCGTTATTTCACAATGTGTCCCAGTTCCCAGCAGCACCAGGCGACCAGGAACACCGGCTCCTGGCACAACAATTGCTTTTTAATCCCCCTCTCTTTAGTTTTTGTTTTTTGTTTCCTCCTGTCTTTTTTTTCGCTGGGAATGATCCGAGTTCTCTTGTGTCGAGAAACATTTAACAGATTTTAATGCATTTTTCCCTCCCTCTCCCCCTCCCTCTCCTCCTCTCTTCTGTCCACTTCAGGTGCGAATAGGATTTGCCGCCATCGCTGCCACTGCTGCTGGAAACATACAGGAGGAAGGAAAAAGGAGAATGGAGCAACAAAAGAAGAGTTTTTTTTCAATTATCAGATGTTGTATTTTTTTTTTCTTTGTTCTTTTTTTACCGATTTTTATCTCTTGATTGTCGCATCCCAGATCACGCCCAACATCCACCTCCGTCACGTCGGCGGTAATCTCATCAGTGTCTCGACCTGAAGTGACCCCTCCACAGACGGGTTTAAATAAGACGGGGGGGCTCCGATTTTACTTTGGCAAGGTGTAAACACGCTCCCAAATTAAAATCAGAAGAGTGCAAGGAGAGATTCAGGGTCACAATCTGTGAAGATAATTGAAATTGCCCTCCCCTTACAGTGAAACGCAAATTGCTGCTTTCTCTTCATTTCTCACACTAATGTGAGTTTTACAATAGTATTACAATACGACACAGGAGCAGATCCTCACCTGGTGTGTGCAGAGACGAGGCTCGGCGCACAAAAACCATCAGAGATGCAGCTTATAGGAGAGGATGCTCGTGATCAAACGTACGACAGTGTGCTCAACAGGCTGGAGCTTCCTTTTAAGGTGGAATTTGTTTTTTCTTCAGTAGCACACAGTTCTTAAAATCCCAAACTTTCCTTTAAGAGGTAGATTAGTTGTACCTGTACTAATCAATAGCCCTGAACTTCCCCATGATGTCAGCTGCACTGCCAGCCAATCATCAGAGCTGGTTGTGGAGGCCTGGAAACGGTTTGTGCTTCATAGACATACAGCAGTCATGAAGCCTGTGAGTCACAGTGAAGGGCTGAAAACATCAGGTGTGTGTGGAGCGATGAGGAGGCTGTAACCTTCCTCACATGAACACATGAAACTAACAGAAAGCTCGTATCTCCGTCATGTTCTCCACGTGGTTTTCCATCGTTTGAGCTCTTTGAATGACGTCATCTCGTTGTGTCCTCTTCTTCTTCTGTGGTGGTTTAACGGCACCTTGACTCTAGAGTCCTGAGCTTCCCTTTAAAGAAGAGGTTTGATTTGTGTGTTGAAGTCTAGACAACTTCCCTTTATTGACAAAGAGGATTGGCTGCCTAACATCACAAGCCCTCCCTTTAAAAGATTCAACATCCCCTTTAGGTGGAAGTTTGATTGATGATCAAAAAGATTTGTACCTTTCCCCTCAGAAGGAAGCTCGGTTTGGTTTTGTTAACATCCTGAACCTCAATGATCTAAACATTCAGAACTTTCCCTTTAAGAACAAACCAGTTTCATTATCAGCAATTTACTGTAAATTCCTAAAAAAAGCCCTGAACTTTTCCTTTAAGTCACTCTGAGGGAAGCAGCGTCCGTCTCGTGAGAGGGGGATTAGCAGGTTGTGAACTCAGATGGACAGACGGACGGATGTTTGTGGCTGAGGTGATGTTGTGCGTGACCTGTGTTGCCGTGGAGACAGGAGGAGGAGGAGGAGGAGGGTGAACCGGAGCACTGAATGTGTGCCTGCAGCAGCAGTCTGACTGTACACAGCGAGCGATCGACCGACAGACAGGGTGGATTTAAAACAAACAAACAAACAAACAAGAAAAAAAAAAAAACAAACAACAAACGCCGAGTGCCAAAGCTGGGATCTGCTGCATTCTCACTACACTTTAAAAAAAAAGGGTTCTTCTTCTTCTTCTTCTTGTAAATAGGATATATATGTTTGTTTGTTTGTTTTGTTTAGTTTTTTCCTGCATTGCTACAGATTTGTAAAATTTTGCGGAAAAAATTTTATTACATTTTGTAAAATGGGAGCAACTCGTCCCCCCCGAAGCCCTCCTTGTTTTTTGTTTAGTTTTAAACCCCTCTCTCTCCCTCTCTCTCTGTCTCTCTCTCTCTCTGTCTCTCTCTCTGTCTCTCTGTCTCTCTCTCTCTGTGTCTCTCTCTCTGTCTCTCTCTCTGTCTCTCTCTCTGTCTCTCTCTCTGTCTCTGTCTCTCTCCCTCTCTCTCTGTCTCTCTCTCTCTGTCTCTCTCTCTGTCTCTCTCTGTTTCTCTCTGTCTCTCTCTCTGTCTCTCTCTGTCTCTCTGTCTCTCTCTCTCTCT
>VMKM01002924.1:0-47500 GCA_008360985.2 Macquaria ambigua
CTCAGTAACAGTGTGAGTGTACTCAATAACAGTGTGTGAGTGTACTCAGTAACAGTGTGTGAGTGTACTCAGTAACAGTGTACTCAGTAACAGTGAGTGTACTCAGTAACAGTGTGAGTGTACTCAATAACAGTGTGAGTGTACTCAGTAACAGCGTGAGTGTACTCAGTAACAGCGTGAGTGTACTCAGTAAAGTGTAGTGTTGAGTATTACAGCAGTAAATGTTCTATCTGATCTCATCAGATGATTCTTCCTCATCATTCATGGAAAAGCAGGATTTTACTGTTGGAGCTCATTTTCAACTAGTTTGTATCTAATGATTCATTCTGGATTCATTCTTTTCTCCATTAATCCATCGATTGATTGATTTGTCATTTTTGTATGAAAAATTACTTTAATGACGATTAATCATTAATCAAAGCAGTTGTGGATTCATTTCGGGATGATTAATCGACATATAAACTGTTGGGTTGTTTCATTTTCGATGCATCATGTTTTATAAACTCTTCATCTGTTTTGAGTAACATCTTGTTTTTTAAAGTAACCAGTAACTGAAGCTGTAAGAGTGTCATGAAATGGAAATACTCAAGTAAAGTACAAATACCTCATACTTGTACCGAAGTACAGTACTGGAGAGTAAATGATTCCTGTTCACTGCAAATGCAACATAAAGACAACTGAGGTCCAGTTTAGTTTGAAGAAACGAGAGACCCGATCCAAAGGGGACCCGAGGACAGTTGGACCCGATCAGCCCAAAGAGGCCCTGATGGAGACAGAACAGCAGAACCTGCAGCAGCATGATCATCTATCAGTTAGATAGAGCTCTACATCTCTGAACAGAACTGAACTGGAGGATGAATCTAACAATGACTGACACTGCGGGGGGGCGAGCTGGGGCACAGCTGAATTGTGGGAGGTGTAGTGTGGTGAGAGATGTGGCTGCAGGGGACGGGAGGCTGTCCAACTGCATCCATCAGAGAAACCATCAGAGCTGAAGACGCTCTGAGCAGCCATTACTGTCACACACACACACACACACACTGCACTCTGCAACACACACACACACACACACACACTGCACTCTGCAACACACACACACACACACACACACACACTGCAGGTGTTCATGCAGGTGTAGTCACAGACAGAAAACGGTTTCTGCTCTTTAAGATCCCCCCCTCCCTGCTCTGCTGGAGGGGCGAGTGATCTGACTCCTTTAGTCCAAACCAGTCTGGACTTAGAGTTCGTCCACGTTAAGCCGGTTCAGTTTGTAAACGCACACGTTTTTCCAAAATGGCCTCCAGAGTGTGTAAATCCACCACGTTCTCATCGTCGTTAAATCCCGACGCTGCTCTGTTACGCCTGGTGCGTCTCATACAGACACACAAGGTACCCGTTACCACAGAGGGGTGTGACAAAACGTCGGTATTATATACGACCTGGGAATGAGAACGGGCTGTATAAACTCCAGCTTGGTGTTTCAGTTTGTACGAAGTAAACAGAGCTTTTACTTAACGATGACGTCCAGTGAGGGACGACCTCTAACTCTCTGTGATCGATCACTTTCAATGTCGATATGATCGATCATTCAGCTGTCGTCATGGAGTTGTGTCTATGTTGATTTTGTCAGACGACATTGAGACCAGGAAATAATGTCTGTGTCACTCCTCACCAGATGTTTGCTGTGATGCACTTTTTGTTTTGTTGCCAAATGAAAAGAGAACACAGAAGAGGAGATTTAAGAGATTTAAAATGTTTATCCAGCTTCCTGCAGACGTAGTCTTAATGAGTCCCTGACCCTGACTGTCCCACAGCTGCCTGATTAACCGAGGATGAAACCCGGCAGCTGAGTTGGACGTTGTTTAGATTTCATCGGTTCTGATTCTGCTTTAGTTTGAAGATGACAGAACAATCAGTGAAGAGAGTTCAGCTGTAGGAAAAACAAAAGGCATCGGACCTTCCTTCACAGTCTGGAGCCAGTTCTCGATACCCGACCCTACTTGGTGGCAGGTTCCAACACCCTGAAGCTGAACCCTGAACTGATGTTGATGGTTTGATCTCTTGTTGCTGCATCACTGGGTGGAGGGTCTCAGCTGTTCCCGCTCGTACTGGAGGCTGGCAGAGAGTCAGCTGCAATGTGTTCATTAGGACGGAGCAGCAGAGAGACAGAGGGTGGATGTTGCCGTCGGTGTAACGGAGGGTTTGGCAGGCTGCAGGCTGCTTGTTCCCTCTATTGTTCCCACTGCTGGACGGTGTAATGATCCGTCTTCTTTGTCCACAGCAGTCTGCTCTTTAATAAAAGCTCATTCCTCACTGTCCTCCACCGTCCTGTGGCTGCCATACTGATGTAGCTGCTGCTGCAGGGACGCTGGAGGAGGGTGTGGTGGGTCATCTGTTGCAGAGGTTTCCAAACTGTGAAGCGCCTCCCCAGGGGGGTGAGGAGGGAGAGAGGTGAGGTGGCAAAGATACTGTGGAGGGTGAAGGGGACAGGTGCAGGTGTTGTACCAACAACATGAAGTTAATTCTTGTAGTTTGTCAGCAGAGACACAGCTGATGAAGGTTCTTTAACATACTTTGCACCCGATTGCTGCAATTTGCACCAAAAAATTCAGAGTCCTCACTCAGTCACATCTGAACTCACAGACATGAAACACATATTTTTAGATTCAGTGTGACTTCCACTTCCCGACGACATCACTATCTCTGATGTCCAGCCAGAAGAAACGTCCAGAAATCCACTTAGAACCCAGAGAACAAAGAGGCTGCAGAAGTAGTTTCTGTTCTTCAGTATCACAGTGATCCAGTGATAGTTGTCTGTATATCCATGGTGCACTGCAGACAGGAGCTGCTGACAGCTCATTCACTCACTCTGACTACATGGACACTAGTACAGGCTGAAAAAACAAGGCTCAAGTTGTAGCCGACAGCGCAACTCACCAACTCCATGGCAACATGATACTTCCTGTTTACATCCTTTTTTCTGACTGCCAGCATCCAAAAAGGTTGAGAACCCCAAAAGTCTGTGAAAATTTGTGAGGTTCCCTGGTGCACCATGTCCCCAAACTACGAGGCCTCTCCACCAGCCCCCCCGACATATAAAAACAGAAGTGTGTGTAACAGTGTGTTTGCTGACCTTTCACTCATCTCCCCTTCATATTAAAGCCATGTGTGTTTGTCAGAGCAGAGTGTTGATGCAGACGAAGCTGTGAAACCGTCCGTCCACCGAGACTCAGACAGGAAACCCGAAATCTAATTCATACCAGACCTCAATCACACACACACACACACACACACACACACACACAGTCTCTTTCCTCTCTCTGAGTCTGTATTTTCGGGGCGAGGTCACCATTAAACGACCAGTTCATCTGCTGGTTTTTGTGTCTCTGGTTACAGCTGATGCTGATGCTGAGATCCAACACTGACGTCCACACAGTCCTGAGTCTGCAGCGGGAATGATGCTGTTCCTTCCTGTTTTGAGACTTTGTCTACACCAACGTCCAGTTTCTAAAACACTGTGTTTGCAGGTAGTTTTCTGCAGAGACGTCTGTCCTCAGTGATCATCTGGACAAACATCATTATTTCATGGTCAACGTAAACACAGGTTCATGACAGCAGCTGCGTGATCGGTTACATCAGCCGGTCGGCCCTCACTGAACAACTTCCGTCATGGTTTAGTAAAAGCTCAGTTAACCTCTAACTGAAACACCAAGCCGGCGTTTTAACATTCTCACACTCTGGAGGCCGTTTTGGAAAAGCGAGAAAAACACCGTGTTCAGTCCGGACGGAGGCGGAAACAGCAGACGTTATTTGTTCGACGCTTAAAAAGATGTTAAAGTCTTTGTTGTTGCCTAAACTTAACCAGACCTTCAGCCAGAGCTGGATGGATGTTGTTGGAAGGCACTGATTATTTGTTGTGTTTAGTTATGAAGTTTATTTCACAGACTTACTGGAAGAGAACAACAAGGTAGAGTTTATCTACATATACTGTATATATTGACTATTATACACAGGAACCACATCTTGTTTCTTCAGTTTACACGGTGAGAACAAATACAATTAAAAAAGACATAAAACAAGAGAGTGAGTGAGCTGGCAGCTGGTTCAGGAGCTGCTGCGGCAGCCAGACTCTGCAGTGTGTTGGTCTGCAGGTGACTCGAGTCTCTACATGTGTGGACAGCAGCATTATGAGGACATGGACACGTGGAAGCAGCTAGATTCAACACTCTAAACACTAAAAACCTGAACCCAGAGCTGTGGAACTGGTTAGTGTCGGAGCTGGGATCCGCAGCACTCTGCACCGTCTTCAGGGAGTCGACTTCCAACACGAATGGGATTTTAAATGGGGTATCAGTGACAGACCACAACCTCATTACTGGACCAGATCTTCTTGCCTCATAACCGTGAAATAAAAAGGAGGAAAGTGGTTTCACTGCAGGGAAAGTATTATTCTCCAGATCTGGAACGCACGTTTAAACACAATGAGCTGAGAATGAGAAACAGACCGAATGTTTTATTAGAAACTGCTCTCTTCAAGAAGCTCAAAGACCAGGAAACACAAAAACCCCGTCCACACTTCAGACCGAATATCTGTCCAACATCTACACAGCCGAGAAGGACCAGACGTGGACCGCTGTCACCTCAGGAGCTGGTTTTGGTTTTCATAAGAAGATTTAACCATCTCTCTCACATACGCCATCTTTACTCCCCCACATCTGAACTGGTACCAACACAACAAGGTAAAATACTCCAGAAGTAAAGGTCCTGCTTTCTACTACAACTACACACTGATGTGTATGTACAGGTAGCCAGCTGCTCTGCACCAAAACATCAGCACTGAACAATTATTTAATATCATTAGTCTTCTTATAATCCTTAATAATCCTCACAATAACTCAACTCTTGTGTCGCAGTAATGTGGCTCACATTTCTCATCTCGAAACAAACCATCATTTTAGAGCTGAAGCGATTCATCGATAATCAATCTACAGAAAATTAACCAGCAACTATTCTGATCAGCTGTCATACACTAAGAGAAACAAGCTGTTTGTTTTTATCACTATTATTATTTATGTTATTTACTGCCTTTATTATATTAAATAAAATAAAGCTTATTTGAATTTGAATCACTGAAGTCATTTATAGAAGAATGAATTCATTTCACTGCTTATAGAATCTGAAATGTTTCTGGGAAAATAAATCACATCTCTTCTGGTTTTGGGAAACTGTGACGCCATTTGATTTTGTTTGTCATTTTATCGATGAATCGATTAATGGAGAGTATGGTGGACAGATGAATTGATCGTTAAAATAATCAGCCCTGTATAGTTCCAATAATCGTGCGTTGCTGGGCCTTTCAGACAGACAGGAAGTTAATCCCATTTCCTGTCGCTCTCCTCTGCAGCACAAACCAGATTTACTGTCTGATGTGCAGCCAGGAAAAGACCCCACTTTGCTGCTACACACACACACACACACACACACAGAGGCCATTGTGTGAATTAGAGAGCAGCTCTTCCGGCTCACTGATGGGAGAGTCTCCTGTGTGTGTGTGTGTGTGTGTGTGTGTGTGTGTGTGTGTGTGATTTGTATAGAGCTGAAATGATTAGTCAGATAACCGATCAGTCGATTTGTATTTCTTCTCTGGTTTATATAATTTATATTATTGTAAATTTATTATTTAATCATTGCAGATTCATTTTCTGTTGCTCCACTAATCAATTAATCGACAAATTGTTTCAGCTCTATATTAGTCAAGTGATCAATCAACAACAATTCTGATAATCGATGAACATTTGATCTTAAATGTGAGGATTTTCTGCTTTTCTCTGATTTAAATGATTAAAAACTCACTCTGTTGTCTGACATTTTACAAATGAAACGATTCATTGATTAATCACAAAAAATAAATAAATAAATAACAATATTTGAGCAAATTATCTGCAAATCATTTTCAAACTGGTAATGTTGCTTTCCATAATAATATTAGTTAAATGTAACTGTTATTGATACCTGATTTAAAATCACCATTTCTTTTAGACCTGCAACGATAAGTTGATTAATTGATTGACAGAAAACTAATCAGCAACAATTTTGGTAATCAATTAACCATTTTAGCATTTTTTAAAGCATAAATGGCAAAAATTCACAGTGAATCAGGTCCTTTGTGGTACATCGTGTTGTTTTTTACCTTCACTGCTTCAGCTTTGATTCATGTTGGAAAGCTGTAAATATGAATATAGATCAGTGTTGCCTGCAGGTGCAGTAAAGTATCTATCTGTTAGCATTTAGCTCAGAGCTCAGCTGGTCTCAGTGCAGCCTCACAGAGCTGCTAACACGGCTGCAGACTGTTAGTCTGGTTTCAATCTGTCTCTCATGAGTCTCTAAACTTTATCGAAGTGCAGCACTAAATCAGTAAATCAGCAGCCTTTAACTGCAATGAGAGATTGTCCCGGAGTCGTTCATCCTTACAGTCACAGTTTCACTCTGTGAGAAAACCTTTCACACTGAAACTGAAAGCTTTAACAACGTCTGTCCATTTGCATCAAGTCAAACTGCAGCTTTACTGAACAGACTGAGAGGTAACGGACTGATACTACCGGAAGCACAAACCAGTTCTGGACAGGGACCAGTTTACTGGACTGCAGGACTTGTAGTGGAGTATTTTCACAGTGTGGTGGTAGTACTTTAGTACTGCAGTGAAGGATCAGAGTACTTCACCTCTGCTGCTGTAATCTATGTGACAGAGAGCGAGAGAGAAACAACAGCCTGAATCCTGCGTCTCCGGATCAATAACCAGCTGGTGACTCTGCTCTCACATACACACACACACGCGCACACACACACACACACACACACACACACGCACACGCACACGCACACGCACACGCACACGCACACAATCTCCATTAACTGTCTCCCTCGATTGACCCCCCCCTCCCCCCAACAGAGCAGCCTCAGCTTAAAGCGACGCAGGAACAACAACATGTGGACCGACAGACGGTTTTGGTTTTGTTTGTCCAGGTTTAGAGAGCCACACACACACAGCAGACGTTTGTTTTGTCTCACAGCGCTGAAAACTAACATTTGTAAAGTTCAACATGTGTAAATTACCTTCAGTGTGGTTTAATATTCTGAAGGAACCTGTTGTTGTTCATGTTTATTCGTCTCCCAGATATTTATTATATATCCTGACAGACGACAGCTGAAGCTGAAATGAGGCTCCAGCAGTCTGACTGTGTTTTAGTGCTAATCAGACTGTAACTCTCGGTCTTTGTGGCCAGTATGAACAGGAGGAGTTATTACTGCAAACACCTGGGCAGGTGAGTGTTGTTTAAAGGCACGCTGAGTTCAGAGAGTGCCTGTCTGGTCCCCAGAAGGTGATGAAAACCAGGGACACTCTCTCTCTCTCTCTCTCAGTGTGGAGTCGTCTCTGGTGAATAATTCCTCCGTGGTGGAACGCAGCCTAATGCTCCCACCGTATCTCAAAATACCACCACAATTAGCGACACGCGTCCCCATTGAGCGCTGCAGCGTGGGGTCAATTAGCGTCTGTGAGGCGGCGTGGCAGAATCTGCAAAAGACATGAAGAGGATGGATAATCGCATTACAGAAGCTAACAGGCTGCGCTGTAATGAGATGCACAAAACATAATGAGTGAGGAGATTTCCAGTCCGGTCTGAGGTCTGTGGAGGATCCAGTCTCTGAGCTGAACGTGTTGTTTCCTCTCTCTCCTGTGAGAGCTCGTCAGCCTCGTTCTCCCCGACAACCACAGGCCGTAATCCCCTCAGCCACGCTCGCTGCCGCAGCCAGACCGACCCGACCTCACACAGCCTCACCAGATCCAGTCCTGATCCTGATCCTGATCCTCAGCAGACAAACTTCATGTCACTTCCTGTTGTAGCAGCCGGCTGTTTGTCTGCAGACGACACAGAAGCTGTTTGCTGACGGTGGTGAGTGACGGCGTCTCTGTTTCACTGCTGCTGCTGTTTAAACGCCGCTCATTATTACCTGCCTGTTAGGTCACATACACAACCTGACAGGAAGCTGAGCAGTGACCTGATCCACCACAACCTGCCACTGTAAAGAAGCAACAGACAGGCCGTTTGCTTTAACTCGTCAGTATGAAGTAAATGTTGATTGCACGATGTAATGAGCCTCGCTGTCACTGTGCAGGTCTGTCTGCCCCCAGGTACGATCACCTGGGAACATGAAGGCTCGATTTATGGCACAAAGGAAGTGCGTCAACCATTGCAACCAAAACAGGAAGAGGATGGCGCTTTCGTTTTCTCCGTAGCTAGCTAACTGTAGCTATCCCCAGCAAAAACGTCGGACGGTGGAACAACCGGAGTAACTGTGGAAACTCTACCAGGCAAAAGAAAACGAGCCCTGCTGATGGAAGAGGAAAAGAAGGTGAAGAGGTAGAGAGATAAAAACCGAGGTCAAAAAAGAGTGAACCTCGGACGGCATTCACTCGATGGAGAGCTGCAGGACTTGAGAGGAATCCAAACCCACATTCAGTTTCTTTCTACTAGATCAGTGAGTAACTAAACTCTTTCACTCGGCCTTTATCACAGCACTGAGATCGGTTCTTAAGGCTGTTTCTCGCTTTAGCCAGGCTGCTAGCGGTAGCCATGTTGCTGGTACGGATCAGCTGACCGGCCACCATGTGGAGCTCACGCTGAACGTAAACACTGAACCCCCGCTCGCTTCTGTCCAGTGATGATTCCAATAAAGTTAACTGAAAGAAGATGGCTGCGTCCTTGATGTTGACAGGAAGAGAGAAAGGAAAATATGGAAATGAAGTTCAGTTTTATATCACTGCAGTCTCGAGACAAATACTACTACTACTACTACTACAGCATGTAAAATACTACTCGGGAAATATTAAAACAAGCTCACTACTGTTTATAACGGGTCTGTTGACAGCAGTCGTGTGAAATCAGCTCAGACTGCAGACAGACGACCAAAATATCTGAGCTGACAGAAGTACAACCGATCGATAATCAATCAGGTGATTAATCAGACATTAAACTGAACATCAAGGAGCATCTATACAGCGTTTGCCCAGCTCAAGTTACACATTAATCGACTGTTTGGTTAACTGATCGTTGTCATGACAGCAGTTATCAGTTCAACTTGCTTTGCTTCCCTGATGCTGCTGGATAAAAACAACAGATCAATATGAATCCCTGGTCAGTTATTAGTTTGAAGTCAGATTGCAGCAGGTGTTTGTCATTGAGCTCCCTGATGCTGCCTCCACACTCGGCTCCTCTCCATGGTGCCCAGGACGTCGCCCAGGTGACCAGTTACCTGGAGCGTCGTGTTTATGAATCAGTGTGAGCTGCTCAGCCAGCAGGGCTGCAGGCTGGAAGTCTGCTGAGACGCCATGATGTGGGATTTATTGTCTAATAACTTACTGCATCAAACAAATAATAATAATAATAATAATAATAATAATAATATTCTTTAGTCTGCTGCTGCTCTAGTTTGTCAAAGATTCAAAGGTTTATTTGTCACAAACAAGATGTGTAGTGAAGAGCAGTCTGCTGAAGGCTGCAGGAATCAGGAAAAAGAAAAAGAAAGGATAAAACTTAAAATGTAGAAATATATGTAACCATGTAAAATGCACGCGCACACACACAGTTAAGGCAAAATATCCAATAAACGTTTGTACATGCCTGAGTGCAAATATGAAAATGTGCAGTCACAGAGGACAACCTGCCAGACAAGACAGAGGACATACAGAGGTCAGAGGTCACGCACACTCCAACACAGAGTCGCTACTCTCCCACAATGCAACGCTGCTCACAGCTGAATGGTGTGCCTGCAAACCAAACAAACATGGCCGCCTCACGTCAGCCTGAGACCGTCACTTAAAGTAATTAAACCCAAATTGAATAGATATGATGATTTATTGTTAATCTACTCTGAAGTCAAACAAAGAGAGAGAGCAAAGAAATAACAGTTCTGACGTCTGCTGGTGAAGTTTGATCAACGTGCATCAGTGCACATGTTGCATCACTTCCTGTTAGTGTCAAATCAATAATACAACTATTAGGTCTCATTCCCTATATATATATATATATATATATATATATATATATATATATACACACACAGCTGTGTTTCCATCACTTCAGAGGACACTACACTGACTAACCTTAAACCAGGTCTTAACCCTAACATTTAATGGTTTATGAGGACTTGTGTTTTGTCCCCAAAAGGAAGGCGAGTCCCCACAATGTGAGTGTGTTAACAGATGTATGTCCCCACAACATGAGTAATATATGTCTACACACACACACACACACACAGGTAAATACCAGCAGATTACACACAGGAAGGAAGCCATCACACACACACACACACACACACACACACACCTCATTAGATCCTGAAGAACACACTTGTTCTCTGGATTTTGTCGGAGCAGAACCAGCAGAACATGAGGGAACCCGTCTGTTCCCTCAGTTACTCTCAGGTCTGAATCTTGTGACACTTTAAAACAGTAAACTGTTGAAGGAGAAGGTGTTTCCGTGCAGAGCCTTTGTGTCATTGTTCCCTGCTGTCTCTGTTTGGTCCCGCATCACATCAACTTACCGGAGCTGCGTGATGAAGATCATTTCAAATGTTTTAATGCAGCTCGGACCCGGTTTGTTCTTAATTGGCTCGTGTGTGTGATGATGAGCCCGGTGTGTGTGTGTGTGTGTGTGTGATGAGCTGAGCCTCACGGTAACGGCTGTCAGGCGCGTGCCATCAGCCGGGAGAAATAAAACATAAAATCACGGCGGAGAGAGCAGAGTCCTTCTTACCGGTTCAGGCGGCGAAGGATCCGACAGACGCTCCGGAATCTCGGCGTTAATAAATCCTGGTGCAGGTGAAGCTGGAGACTAACCCTCCGTCTGTCCCTCTGCCTGTCTTACTGTCCGTGTGCCTGTCTGTCTCCTCTCAGGCGCTCTGGCGCATCTCAGCGCGCAGACATCGAGCCGCCGCTGCTGCCTCCGGTAGGACGGAACCCGGGGGCGCGTCTCCGAGAGAGCGCCGTGCACGACGACCGGCTCTGGTCTCTGCCAGTCGGTCGGTGGAGCCTGGGACAGCGGGGACAGACCGAATATACATCAGATCAAATAAACAGCGCAATCATAGATCTATCGGTTCAAATCGATCTGTAACTGCGTCATCCTGAGAGCCATACAGGTTATTTTATTCTGCATCTATCATCAGTTTCCTGTCTGTGTCCCCGAGGCTGATTTATAATTTGTGATATTCGGATAAATGAATAAATTCTTGCCGTCTGCTGGTTTTTACCTCTGCAGGTAGATGTGGGCGGAGCCACCTAACCTGACGTGTTGCACCTGGGCGGGCTGGGCCGAGATCATTCAGTCTCTCAGACTTCAGATTCATTTATTACTTAGTTTTCTGTCTTAGTTTCAAAGAAAATATTGTTTAAATGACTTTAAATCTTGTGTGGTCTCCCTCGCTGACCCCTAGTTCGGTTATTAAAGATCAATATATTTATTATGTTCTAAGGAGAACATGTTGCATTGTAACATAAGAGAATGATATTTACCTTTTAAAAAAGGTCAAATATTTCCTCTGTGAAACACAGAGGAATAATCTAAATAATCTCTTCTTCTTCTTCTTCTTCTTCTGTTGTGTTAAATCTGCAGAATATAATCATTAATCTGGTTGGGGTTAGGACGCCACCTTAGCTGAAAGTTTAGAGCTCAACTCGACTAATGGAGCAGAAAATAACAACAAATATCAGATTTCTTCACTTTAACTCGTCCAAAACCAACAAAACAATAGTCTAAAAGTGACCCGACGTCCAGCAGCGAGCAAGAGGCTGCAGCTGATCTGGTTTTTTTATTTTCTTTTCAGTGTTTTCTACTTTTATTTTGAATCTCACTTTAACCCGTGGAGGTGAGGACAGAAAGTGACCGACAGGATCTGAAACATGTTAATAACACCATCAGTCAGTGTTCAGTCTGGAGGTTTAAGAGTATTTTGCAGCAGCTGAGCTTTGTTGCAGGTTTAAATATTCTTGATCGTACGGAAGATCAACTAAAAACACTCAGATGTTCTCAAACGATTCATCCAAAAATGGAGCCAGAACACAAAAGGGGGTCAATTCAAGCTGCAGACTGTTTTCAGTTTTCTAAAAAAGTGAAATCTTAGCGACGCGTGTAACAGAATGTGAAGCTGTGATTGGATGTTAGCAAAAAACAACCTCCTGTAAAACTGCAATGGTCATTTTTGTCCGGATTAAAAAACAAGATAGAACATGTTAATTAGCGAGCTTTGCCTTTGGACAGAGCCAGGCTAGCTGTTTCCCCCCGTTTACAGTCTTTATGCTAAGCTAAGCTATGTGGCTGCTGGCTGTAGCTTCATATTTACTGAACATCTGACTCTCAGAGAGGAAGAGAATAAATATATTCGCCAACATGTTGAACTATTCCTTAAATATAATACAATGCAGCTTTAATGTAAAGCCTAAAACATGTATATTGTGTATAATGTCAGTGCTGTATGTTGTGCAGACAGGCAGCCCTGTGTTTTCTGTTACCTCTTCTTTAAATGTTAGAAACCACTGCAGATGGACAGAAGCAACAAAGTGAATCCCAGGGCAGAATAATAAATAACTACAGGCTAATAATAAATTCCTCAGCAGCAGCAGCAGTAACCTTGGCAGCAGAGACGACTGTGAGCTTCAGTCCCAGAGGGCAGCAAAACAGAAACCTTCATCTGCTGCTGCAGAGACGTCCGCTGGGGCCGAGGCTGCACCACATGAAGCACGTCACATGACCTCAAACACACAGCGAGCAGGAAAACATGTCCAATCACTGAATCCTGACACATATTAAAGGATAGTTTCAATAAGTTTGTCTTCAAACAGTCCTCACGCTGACTGACCTCCTGTCTGTAGTGGCAGTGAAGCAAAGAGATGTGGGGGGGGCAAAGTCCACAGTCCTTCCATGGACAAAATATGAGGTTTCAGTCTGAGTTAGACCGATGAAGAGTCTGAACCACGTTACTGTGTTTTGTGTGAGTGTCTCTCCACGGCACCAAGAGGGGACTTCATGCTAAAGACACTAACTTTAGAAGAAGTGAAATTCTGCCTGATGTGACCTTCAGCTGAACTTATAAATGCACTGAGTGAGAACGGCACATTTAGTCCCTCATCTCTGACACTGGAGCTGTGATAGAAAGCTGTGATAGACAGGGATCCAGCCCCCAAAAATTATTTTTAATATTATTTATTAAGATAGAAACTGGTTACTGTGGTGGTTAAAAAAATAGAAATGTTCTATAAATCTGCACCTGTCTTCACTACAAACAGCTGACAACCCTGATGTTCAATTCAAGCATCTTTTTAGGAAAGTATTTACTGTGAATAAAAATATAGATGAAATGTTTTTTAAACCAGGATATTGAGGTTTGAAGTGTCTTTGTCAGCCCTGAGTTGTGTCTGCAGGTCTTCTTACAGCCCCACAGTCACAGCATATGGACACGTCAGTACTGAAACTCTCCTTGAAGCATCATTAAGGTGAAATCTTTGCTGTCTGGCTGATATCATCATTATTACTTTTCTATTTCAGTTTATTTATTTTACTAAATGTATCTTTTATTAACTTTCACTGTTATTCTATTAGGCGCTGCTGTTAGCATTTACTCCTTATACACTTTACATTTATTGCTCTGTTGTTTTTATTCTTTTGTTGTAATTTTTTCTTATCTCATCTTATCTTACTGTGTCTGTGTTTTATGTTGGCTTGAATCTGTATTTTTGTTTTATGACAGAATAAAACCAAACCAAGGTGTTAAAATGTTAAAGTATATTATACTATGGTTTAGCTGGTGAAATCTAAACTGGATATTTGGTGCCACCTGCTGGTGAGCAACGGCATACTTTTAATTAAAGGAGAGACTTCTACTGGGAACTGTTCAATTAACCATCACAACTATAGCAGTCTTCACCATATAGACTGCTTACAGGGTTTCTGCAGGTTCAACAAGTTAAATTTAAGACTTTTTAATATCACATAGGTGTAATAAAATACCTGCCCCAGTCTGAAGACCTCCTATGTAATACAGAATCCCTGCTGAAGGTGTAGGTACTCAGTCCCCACAGGTAGTCCAGTAATCCTCAAACTGTGCTTCACCACACACACACACTAACATGCAAGCCAACTGAATGAAACTGACTTCAGATCTGCATCTGCAAAATAACAAAGAGCAGGAATAACATTATGCAGTATTTATACCAATACTGACAACAGTGACAGTTTTAACTGGGCTACTTTATTTACAGTTAGCTAGTTTAGTCCAGTGGTTCCCAACCTAGGGGTCGGGCCCCTCCAAAGGGTCACCAGATAAATCTGAGGGGTCGTGAGTCGATTAGTGGGAGAGGAAAGAAGAAACAACAAATCTGTTTTCAGTTTTTGGACTTTTCTCTTAATCTTTGAACTGATAACAAGTCAGAGACATCTGGAACATAACGAGGAGTCACGACACACCGGTCTAATTTAAGAGGTCACAAGACAAAAATGTTGGGAACCTCTTTTTTAATCTTCAACAATGTGTTGTATTTTATAAGCTTATTATATGCTTTAGATGTAAAATCTTAATTGGTAACGAAACCGGTAACTACAGCTGTCAGTGGAGTAAAAAGTACAATATTTCCCTCTGAAATGTAGTGAAGTAGAAAGTAACATGAAAAGAAAATACTTAAGTAAAGTACAAGTACCTCGAGATTTTACTTATGTACAGATCTTGAGTAAATCTACTTTGCAGCACTGGAACTACGTGACCAAACCCAGACCAGACAAACAGCCCAGACCATGAGTACACAAAGGTTTTGGCCACATAGTGTTTCTTCTTCTGCTATTTTCAGCCTACTTTGACTCAGCAGCTGTGACTAACTGTAACTGCTGCTCTGGATTTTTATGGTGTGTTTAAGTTTGATTTTGATCCCTGAAATTATGTTTTGATGATGATTTAGTACCAATTACTTCATCATAATCCTCTTGAATTTCCAGTGAATAGAAAGATATTTGTTCCAAAGCAAAGTGCATCCAGACATTTCTTAAAGCCACATAATGACTGCATTTGACTTAATAAAGGATGAGTCACTGATAATGATCACCACAGACACATCTTGTGCTGTCAGAATTAGAAAAGCACGTAGGCTTTAGTTCTATTGTTTTATTGTGCACGAGTTGAATTTAAAGTGCTGACACGGTGGTTAACAAACAACACTGGGAAATTCCTACATCCTCCAGTTCATCAGGTGAGTCGGTCAGGTGGTAGGTAGGCCACACACACACACACACACACACACACACACACACACACACACACACACACACACACACACACACACACACACACACACACACACAGTTTACACTCTCAAATTTCCTCATTCCTTCTGACTCTCAGTACAGAATAACTCGAGCAGCTGGAGAGAAACGCATGTTGGGAAGTTTAAATCTGCAGGTTAGTGTGTGGAGTCATACAGTACATACATATATGTACAAGTACAGATCAGTCCAGTTCACACTTAAAAAAAAGGTTTTCGTTTCTGAATTACTGGCATTAAGTATAAATGTATTCTCTAATAGGATCAGTTGATATTCCATCCAGGCAGTCAACAGTCCAACAAGGTAAAACGTTATAAACTTAGGCTGTGGTGGAAAGTTACTAAGTACATTTACTTAAGTACTGTACTTTTTTACAATTTTGAGGTACTTGTACTTTCCAATTGATGCTACTTTATACTTCTACTGCAGCTGCTGCCTGTAGCTTGATATTTACTGTACAGACATGAGAGTGGTATCAATCTGAACACCTAACGAATAAGAGTATTTCCCAAAATATCAAACTATTCCTTTAATTTGTATGCAGTTTACAGACTGGTCCTGTACTGTCACTCTGTATGTTTAGCCTGTAGCTAAACTTTTTATCTTACTATCACCATTAGTTGTAGAGGGACAGGTCTTCTTTTCATGAATCTCTATTTTTAAAATAAGCTGTGTGTGTGTTCCCATAAGGAAGAAAATAAATATTCTGGATACTTCGCCAAAACTTTAGGTTAGCTAGTTTAGCTAGCAAGCTGACAGCACATCAGGTTAGGTTATTAGATACTGTGTGCACTGTGCTTAACAAGTTCAAAAAGTGGGAAAAATTCACTTCTTCAAACAGTTACATCTACAACTTGCTGCGACATTTTATTTTATGCCCAAAATACATCAAAACGTCCAACAGCTAAACTAACGACAGCTAGCATCACAACAGCTAGCATCACAACAGCTAAACTAACAACAGCTAGCATCACAACAGCTAGCATCACAACAGCTAAACTAACAACAGCTAGCATCACAACAGCTAGCATCACAACAGCTAGCATCACAACAGCTAAACTAACAACAGCTAGCATCACAACAGCTAGCATCACAACAGCTAAACTAACAACAGCTAGCATCACAACAGCTAGCATCACAACAGCTAAACTAACAACAGCTAGCATCACAACAGCTAGCATCACAACAGCTAACAACAGCTAGCATCACAACAGCTAGCATCACAACAGCTAGCATCACAACAGTCTTAACTGAAGGTTTTTCTGGAGCTTTCCACTGGCCCTCACTGTCCTCTGCGAGAAGTCAGGTCACATGACAGCCTATCTATCTTTATGAGGACCCTTCTATCCTTTTTGTAACAATGTACCACACTACATAACACAAACAGGTCACACAGATATTGTCACAGCAGACAGCAGCTGTGATTAATGACACTGATTAGGGCTGCATTCCATTTAGGTGTGTCAGTACCAGCTTGTTCACTGCCCGAGTCATCATTAATATCATGTACACCTGCTCTTTCCCTGCTACGACAAATAAAAAAATTAAACGTGAAAAAAAAAAAAGAAACTATGTAAAGTATCAAAAGAAAACCACTCATTATGCAGACTGGCTTCTTTCAGAGCGATATATATATATATATATATATATATATATATATATATATGTCATATGATTGGGTTATTATTACTGATGCACTGTTGTGTAAGCAGCATTTTAATGTTGCTGGTTGACGTGGAGCTAATTTTAACCACTTTATATACTGTCAGGCAGGTTCATCTATAACAATGCATCATAGTTTATAAATAATAAAGAAATAATCTGCAAAGTAAACAGTATCTGTCAAATAAATGTAGTGGAAATGGAAATAATTATGTAAAGTACAAGCACTCAGAATTGGACTTGAGTAACTGTATATTAAGTACTATTCATTTATTAGAGTGAATAAACTACTGATAATGTGCAGTTTATTAGAGCAGAGAAGCAGGACTGTAAATGTGAGTCTGAACACATTTTACTCACTTTTCTTTGAACCGTGTTTGGTGCAGCAGTCAGCAGAAGAGCAGGAAGCTGCTTGCAGATTTTCCACGCGGTGTCAGGGCTTTCCAGAGTGGGCGGGGCGAAGCTGCAGGCACGCAATGCAGGAAGTAAAGAGTCCGCTGTAGTTTTTACTCTGGAAACATGTTTCCTCCCCGGCACACTGAGGACAGGACCGCAGCGGCTTTACTCTGGATTTTAAACTCCTCGGCTGTCCGCCATGTGTGAGGCCGTACTGGTGGACCTGATTCACGGCGGCTGTCCAGCATGCACCGGCCCGTCTCTGCTGGAGGAGTCTGCATCAGACCCGCATGTTTTCCTGCTGTGCGGGAAACGTTACCGGGACACAAACGGCTTCTCAGACGCGTTTCTGAGCTCGTGCAGAAGCGTGCGCATCCTGGACTCCGGCTCCACCGCGGAGTGTTTGTACCGGTTCAAGCAGACTGTGGACGAGCTGGACCTGAGCTCGGTCCGGGTCCTCACGTCCCCGCAGGGCCGAGAGGTGCTGCGTTTGTACCAGGAGCAGCTTTTTACGGCCGTGTACACCTTTGATTACAAGGTGAGGTCTGTGGATAACCTCACCTGTCCGAGCTGCAGAAGCTCCGCCCACACTGACCCACCTGGTGAAGGAGTCCATGAAGAAGAAGTGTCCTCGTTTCTGCAGCAGCTGCCTGCTCTGAAGGGGGACATCACTGTCCTGAAGTCCACACTGATTCCAGGTCGGTTTAAGTAATAAAAATATTTATTGATTTATGTATTTAAGCTCATGTTTCCTGTAAAGTTTTCTTTGGACCAAAGCTGATTAATTGGCGCAACTTTTAAATCTTTTATTAGTTTATTAGAAGGAACAGAGCTCATTGATCCACAAAGATCAGAGTTGGTCTGAAAGGTCAATGTTGTGTGTTATCCTTGTTAAAAATGATCCCTAACAATAAAACATCTTATTAAATTCCTTTACACAATATAATGCACAATACAGCACAGAACACAACCATTAATAAATGATGCCACTGTGCACTGAAAGTAATGGATTCATGGATTTATTTTCTTAAGTAAAAAAACTCCGGATGAAAAACAGGCTGGATGTTTCTAAACGTCAGGACTTTCTGCTTTTCTGCTTCATGTCGTTATAAAGTCACATCATGTCGTGTTTTCTGGAATAAGCAGTTTGAACACGTGTTGGGCGTTTGTTATTGTGCTTGTTAAAGATGTTCTGTCATTGACTGAAGAACACGTTCCAAACTCCATTCAAATATCAACCAATTTAATGATAACATGAGAAGAAGTGACCGCATCAGTATAAAACAAAAAGCAATCTATTCACTTTCACTTTCTGCCTCTCAGACTGCTTCGGTCATGGCTTCACTACTCGTACCGGCGGTGTGTCCAACATCCCAACCCTGTCCTCCTTGAATCTGTTCAGCAGCAGCAGGAGGAGGGACCCCGGGGCCGTGGTGTTGGAGAACCGACGGCGACTGGCCCTCCATGCTGGTTTCCACCCTCGGCCGCTACGCCTGGTCAAGGTGCTGAACTGTCTTTACACGGATCATCCTGCACAGCAGATTATAGACCTGAGTCAGCTGATCCTCCTTCTGCAACAGGAGTTGAGGTTTCTCTTGTGTGTACTGCCACCTAGTGGCTCCTGAGTTAGTCTGTAATGACGGGGTTGATCCACAGCAGGTGTGATTTGATGTCAGTCTCTCTGCTTGTGTTGTGATTTTTATTTTTAGTCACAAAAACTATCAAGAAAAATAAAGTAATATTTTAGTTGTTAATAAATGTGCGTGTCTGTTGTTGGAAACAGACTCGTGAACTGAATGTGAAAGTGAATTTTCGGACGTGCTGTTTCCTGCAGGTGACTCACGCCAGCGATGTTTGGGTTCTGGGGAAACCCGAGCCGGAGAGCTACGACGCCATGGTAACCGATCGGACCGGGGTGGTTATAGCAGCTCCAGGAGCCGACTGCATGCCGATCCTGTTCGCTGACCCGGTGTCAAAGGTCATCGCAGCTGCTCATGCAGGTAGATGCTCCAGGTGTTTTAAAGAATGTTTGAGACGACATCAAACTTCCGTTATTCCAGAAATGTTAAGAACTGAAGACTAATCCCACAACTGTGACTACATGGTTTAAAAACAAGTATTTACATTAAAATAAAGGATCACTACTTGTATTTCCCTCTGAGATGAAGAAGTAGAAAGCATCATGAAAACAAAGTACCTCACATTTGTACTTGAGTAAATGTACTGACTCTCCTTTGCCGGTCCTCAGGTTGGAAAGGCACCCTGATGGGGGTTGCCATGGCGACGGTGGAGGCCATGGTGACGGAGTTCGGTTGCCGGGTGAGCGACATCGTGGTTGCCGTGGGGCCGTCGGTGGGGGCGTGTTGTTTCACCCTGTGGAGAGAGCAGGCGCTCGACTTCCACTGCATCCACCCAGACTGCGTCCCCGATCCAGAGTCAGCCAGACCACACGTCAACATCCGCCTCGCCAACAGGTAGCGCTCTGCACTGCACCATCACACAGGTGAAGCAGGTGAAGCAGCTGTCAGTCTCTCGGTCCAACAATTATTTGATCAATTGCTGCTGCAGCTCCACCTGCTGACAAACTACAATAACTAACTTCCTGTTGTTTACAGGAAGTTTACAATGACTAACTTCCTGTTGTTTGAACACCTGCATATACCTGCCTGTCCCCCCCCCACTGTATTCTGCTGTGCTGACCTGACCCTTGTCTGACTCCCCTCCGCAGGATTCTCCTTCAGAAAGGCGGCATCCTGCCTGAAAACCTCCACGACGACACGGTGACGGGGCGGTCCTGTGTGACGCCCTGCACCTCCTGCCACCCCGAAGCCTTCTTCTCACACGTCAGGGACGGACTCCACTTCGGCACCCAGGTGGGGTTCCTGTGGATCAAGGAGACGGGGGAGCAGGCCCGGTCCCCTGCAGGACTGTAGTCTCAGATATCTGCTCCAACATTATTGTATTTAATAATGAGCAGGTAGAAACACCTGGAGACGGCTGGAGGAGGCAGACCACGAACGGCTGCAGCTAATGAAGAGAAACTTAATATCCAGTGTGGAGTGTAACAAAGTACATTTACTCAAGTACTGCACTTCAGTACAACTGAACAATAACTTTAATACTTTAAGTACATATTCCTGATTATACTTTTACTTGGCTATCAATTCAGGACAGTGTGGTATTAGTACTTTTACTGCAGTAAAGGATCTGAGTACTTCCTCCTGATATTGTTGTGAAATATGGCTCCGCTGACCTGTGATGCACAAACATGAGAACCTGTGAGAACGGGAACAAAACAAGAATGAAGTAACAATTCAGCTTCCTGTCAAACTCATCGCAGCACTCAGTTTTACTGCATCTTTTGTTGTGCAAAACATCCTGCGTTATTCTCCACTGAGTAAAATCACCGATCCACAGCAAAGACTTTGACCGGTGTCTTATGATCCAAAATACTTAAGTTCTTCTTTATTGATCCCTGCAGGACTGCGATTAATCTCTGTAAACAGATATCTGCATATGAATGCAATTGCTGTAGGCAAGGGACACGATTTTGGACTGCGTTTAACCCATCCTCAGTGCCGCTGAGCAGCGCCCGGGGACCGACTCCAGCCCCAGTCAAGGCACTGACAGGAGAATGAACCTGACATACATGTTTTGATGGCGGGGGGGAAACCGGACACGCAAACTCCACACAGAAAGGCCGGGATTCAAACCAGGACCTTCTTGCTAACCACTGAGCCACGTGCTGCCCTGGCTTTGCTAAATAACGGCTTGTTAAGCAGCTTTATGTATCTAATCACGTGCTTCACATTTGACGTATGTGTCGAGCTTTATGCAGTGTCTTGTGTGTGCCTTATGTTTGACAGAATATGGAGGATAGCTTGAGTTTTTCAGATGCTCAGAGGCGTTTTACTCTCCATGTTAGAGGGAGAGAGAGAGTTGTTAAATAGCGGTGAGCTGGTTGATGGAGCTGTAGCAGAAGCCTTAGAGGACTTTAACGTCCACATCATGAGATTTGTTCAGCCTTAAATAAAAACTGAACCAAAGTTCCTGGTGTTGGTCTCTTCTCTTCAGCCTCACTATTAAAGCTAACTAACGACACTTGAACATTTTTAGTTTAACAGTTTGATGCTAAAGTGGTGGTGGAGGGCTAGGAGAGGCTTGAGGCTCTTGAACCCAGTCTCGAGTCCCCCTCAGAGTATCTGAGGTACCACCAGATCCACCTGAAACCTACAGCACATAGACTCGTTTATCTGAAAGAAGTTCTAACAACCCAGCTGCTGATCATCAGTCAGTCTGTGGTTTCTTAAGCAGCCTCTAACTCAAGTTTAACTGCTTATGTAGACTCCAGACACCCGTCTGATACCTGGGTCAAAGGTCATCAGTCAGCTGGCTCAAGGTAAAGTATCTGAGAGAGAACCACATCATCACCCTGTTGTGTCAGATTCTGTTACAGTGAAACATTGAGTCCAGCCTGTCATGAAGAATCACTGCTCCACCTGCAGCCGGCGGTGCTGTTGGTGTTTTCTGCTCCACTCTTTAAAAGTTTATTAATTTTAATGTCAAATAAATGTTAACAGCTCGTTAAAGTTCCAGCTGAGTGGATTTTATTGAACAGCACCAATTAAGATCAGCAGCTGTTGTTAATGTCGTGAGCAGTTCAGGTGCAGACGGGAGGCCTGGGAAAGATGGCCGCTGTGGGTCTGAAACTCTGCACAGTAAATATCCCGAGCTCTGGATTATAAAGGTTGTGGAGGGTAAATCAAGGTTTGATCTGTTACCAAAAGAAAGAGTTTCTTTAAAGAAGTCTTCCTTTGTTTTAATACACAAACTCTCTGCAGTCGCTCCTGATGGGAGTAAAGACCGAAGGTATTTGGGCACAGAAAACTATATTTAATTTAAATGTTAAAGAATAATGTCTGTTAATAACTCATCTTCATCAGACAGAACACACAGTATGTTCAAACATATCAATAATTATCTGTAAACCTGTGGAAACAAATACTGTGGTTTAAAACTTGTGTATTTGATTATTGAACAGTTTTAAAGAAGACAGGACTCAGACGTCTCTGGATACAGACAGCATTTATTTTCATAGACAAATGTTTCAGTCATCTTGATTTGTCTTAAAAAGCAGCCCTTTTTCTAAAAAAATAAAATAATTAAATAAATTCAACAAAGGTCAGTTGAATAATGCAAAGTGTTTCATTAAAAGAGTTCCTTAACAGCTTCAACGCTGCTTCGATGAACAGGAAACCGTCTGACGATCCACCAGTCTCCATCAACAGACCAGACCAGATCAGATCAGAACAGTCAACTTCAGTCTCAGTAACAACAAATAAAACCAGAGCAGAACAAACACGTTTCCATGAACACATTTTAAAGTTTCACATTAGAGAAGCTGTGTGGGAAAAACGGCAACAGTTCGAGAAAACTTCAACTGTGCAAAAACATTCAGCTCTCTTGAGGTGTTTTTTGTGGAAGAAGAGTTGATGCAGTAAACGGGAGATGGAAAAGTCATGAACATTTAACTCACACGACTGATCAGCCGTTTCCTCTGAACCCTTCGTCTCTGGACAGCATGAAACATGAAACATGGCCGACACTAGCTGACATGAAAGAACAATTCAAACTAACTCCTGAGGACCTCTGTCTCTGTCTCCAGCATCCTCCTGTCGACACGTCAGGTCATGGATGTATAAAGAGAACTGGATCCAGCGTCGGAGGCGGGGCCCCGTTCATTCCTATGAAAGCTGCTCAGCGGCACATGAAGCCAAAAAAGTTCAACTTCCGGGTATAAAATTACCTGGATCTTCCACATAGCTACCTTTAGCCCCGCCTCCCAGCTGCTCGGTCTCGGCTCCTCACCTGAACCACAACGACTCTGTAACTCTGGATTCAGCTGTTAGTGAAGGTTACAACTTTTAGGACATAATGATTTAAATAAGGGATATTTAAGAGTTCGTACTGGGAAGTTGTTAGACGGCCAAGGCAACTCTACTTCTTCTTCTCGGTTTACTGGCGGATTACAGCCTCTACCGCCACCTTCTGACCAAACTACACTTTGCAACGAGCCGAGTTCATTCGCTCCAAACCAGCTGACGGAAACATTTCTTTTTGCAACATTTCAAAAGTTTGCTTAAAATTTGTTTGATGATTGAACGGAAACACGGCTAGTTTTATTCCCCTTTAAAATAATAAGAAGTGGCCTGAGGTCAGATTATCGGTCACATGACTAACAGTGATGACAGTCATGTGATAGAAATGATAATATTTCCACCTGGAAACATCAAAGCAGCAGTTCATCTCGTTTCTCTTCCTGTAGTTTAAACAGAACATGGACCTGAATGAGAACTACATTATGAGTCTCAATAAATAAATAAATCACAACTGAACCTCAGCTTTCAGTCACTCAGTGTTTTCTTCATTTCAGCGCAGCCAAACAGAAAACTCCTTCAACTTTAAGAGTTAACAGTTCTTTTTCTTCAGTGTTTCAGAATAAAAGCCAGCTGCACTAAAGAACAACAGTCTGCAACACCTTTAAATAAAGCTCCAGTGTTGCCTTGGAAACAGCACGTGTGACAAACTCATCTCAACTCAAAGGTCCACTTACTGTTTTTCAGATTCTGGTGAAGCACCAGCAGCTGCCTGCAGGGACCTTTTCTGCTCGTCTTCAACACTTTCTATACAGACAGAAAACTCACTGTTCTTCCATTAATAACAGTGAGTTATTATAATGATGAAGACTGTCCAGCGTGACACCAGAGGTCAAAGGTCATTGTTCTCACTTGGCTTCAGAAACTGAACTAACAAAGACGTTAAAGAGCTCAAATGAAGAGAGCGTGCTGGGTGTGAACGCAGCCTTGTTACACTGTACAGACGGTTTGTCATAAAACAGATATTATTAATATTTCATATTTAGCACCGATGGAACCAAACCACAGCGTCTGTCACTGGGACAGGTTTAACCCCCCCCCCCCGGTGACTGTTACCTCACAAGCAAACACTGAACTTCTGGTTTTCAGGTGTCTGCTGCTCAGTACAGAGACGCTGATTGGAGAACAAATCAATAAAGCGAAAACCTGTGGTTGGCTCGATACCAGCGGGAACAACTGAGAATAACATGTCAGCATGTTGATTTAACTTTGACATCTAAACCTTTAATGCTGCTGCAAAGAATTCAAAGACGACTAAACGTGACGACAAACACACTTCCTGCTTCCTGTTGGTTCTCTGAGAGAAACAAAGGTCTGAGCATCAGAACAGAGTTCATGAAGGAGTGAGACGTCCTGCTGAGATTTAATTTCTTTGTCTGAGAAAAATAATAAATATAAATCTAACAGGTGAACAGAGCCGACAGCGACTGGTTTGGAGCAACTTTTGCTTTTTCTGTCAACAGATGTTGAACTGAATGTTTTGCAGCCAACTTTTTCAATATATCCCCTTCATCATCATCACCATCATCATCATCATCTTCATCAAACTATGGCTTATTCAGCTTTTAATGACTGACAGCTAGCAGGGTTTCCTCCCCACAAGTGTAAATGGCTTATTCTTCCTCTTCTGTTGCTAACAACACCAACCAAACTAACTGCAGCGTCCAACACATTCTGTTCTCTGGAACAGGAACTTTGGGAACTTTGGGATCTGCAGCAGAGCTGTTGTTGTTGTTGACCATCCTTTATATTACATTTAAGGGCAGGAGCCTTTTTTCATATAATTTGAGCCAATGTTGACGTAAAACCTTAGTTATGACCTTTGACCTCCTAAAACTGCTGCTGCTTGTCATGAAGGAAACGTACCAGAGCTGCACTCTGCTGAAATGAAGACACACCGACTGTCGCGTCCTGAACTGCTACAGGTTCATTTAGCTTCCTGAATGTGACCTAATAATGAGTTTAAAGCCCCCCGCCCCCTACAGGAAATGCATCTTAGGAAAGTGTCATATTTATATTTCAAAGTTTTCTGGGTAAAAGATCCTGTAAATATTAAAACAGTGACGTCCTGCTGCCACCAGAGGTCACCAGACTGCACAGATCACTCAGAGGAAGTGCACTGAGCTTTCAGATTAAAAGAACCAGTTTTTAAAAAAAGTGTCTGTAGCTTTAAATCCGGCCAGACGCACAGACACTTAAACTGTCATGAACAATCCCAGAGTCCACTTCCTGTCAGTGAGCGCCAGGTGGCGACAATCGAGATGGAGAAGACAGGTGTCCCTCTGCTGACCCTCCAGCATTAAGAGAGGAACTTCAATTTGATGAAGCAGGAGGAGGATTCTGGGTAAAAAAGCATTCTGCTGCACCACAGAGGCCCAAAAGAGACAGGTGGTGTCCAGTCCGCTGTCTTGGGCCAAAGAAGTGATCTGATTGGTTGCTGTTAAAGCAGAAGGCTGACGGTGCAGGTGAGTCACTGCACACCTGCAGCAGGAAGATCCCTGACAGACAGGACTGGAGAGAAGAGGAACAGAAGAGGAAGGAATGATAGAGAGAACAAGTGGAGACGAAGAGCTCAGGAATGAAGAAGAGGAGGAAACAAAGGAGAAGGAGAGGAAGAAGGAAAAGGTCAAAGGACAGAGGGTCCAGGACTACAGGTGAGTGTTTAGTTTGGTTTGTGTGTGTGTGTGTGTGTGTGTGTATCAGCTGCAGTGGCAGAGCAGCAGTCCGGCCACCAGGGGGAGCAGGTTGAGCAGCAGGAGCCACAGAGTGACGGCCAGACCTGGAGAGCTGGAGCAGGGGTCTGAAACACACACACACACACACACACACACACACACACACACACACACACACGAACATCTGTCTGTATTCTGCTGCTCATCGTTCATCTTCTTCACCAAACTGAATATTAATTATATTATAATATTATAATATATATTAAAAACAACAGGCTACAGGTGTTTGTGTGTCTCCATGTGACAGTAAAACATGTACAGGTGGGAATGAGACACTGACCAATGGGGTTACTCCTGGAGGCGTTGATGGGCGGGAGCTGGTGGGGGAGGGGGCAGTCGTCACAGAAGTCGGTGCAGGCGGGGCAGATCAGGACGCCGTTGTAGACCCAGTCGCCGACTTGCACGCTGACGCTCAGCAGCTGACCTCTACGGACGCAGAGGAAGGAGCGATCCTGGACAGACACCATCAGGCCCTGAGCCGAGCACGACACCTGGATGCACAGGAAGACCGCGTCTTAAAACCAGACAACTCAGTCCGAGTCCGAGTCCGAGTCCGACAGTGTAGAAATAAAACAGCTTCTATGAACGGCACCTTGTAGCAGCCGGAGCCCCAGTCCGGGTACGTCATCTTCCTGGTGCACTGCTCCATCACAAAGGCTGACTTCTGGTACAGACACACAGAGTCCGGCCCATACTGCTCTGCTCCATAGTTCCTCCATGAGTCTGAACACACACACACACACACACACACACACACACACACACACACACAGCTGATAAAGTTGCGTTAGCTTAGCTTCCTGCTGCTCTCAGCTGTTTTGTTGCCTCCTCTTCGTCTAATACTCTGTGGATTGTAGATAAATTTAACCCATAAATCTATTTCTTACATGAATATGGAAGCCTATAGGGGACAATTATAATCTCCCACAGATGAATGTGTGCAGTGTGGGGTACCTGGCTGGTTCTCAGACACTCTGCAGTACGAGTTCCTCTGGTATTCTCCGCTCAGGTGCCAGCTGAACTCCTGGCTGAACGGACAGAAGTCAGCGATCTCCACGGCGCCGCCGAAGAACGCCAGCTGATCCGCAGCCACGTCCGGGATCCCCTCAAAGTACTGACACACACACACACACACACAGTCTGATGACATACAGTACATTAAAGTAATATTACAACATAGTTTAGAGCTGAATCAATTTATAGATGAACTGATTATCGTTTGAAGAAAACGAATCATTCTCTCACATTCACTGCTTCACTGGTAAATTGAACATCTGTGGACTGAAGGTTTGTTTTGTTTTGTCCAAACACTTTGAAAACAGCATATTTTACCAATCAGCAGTTTAATTGATCTGTGTGGATAGAAATGTACTTTATTGATTACAATCAACACTTTCAGAGTTCACAGACACTTTGTTCATGCTGGAGAGGCTGAATCCACAACTTAAAACTGTTCATCCTGGTGTTTATCTGCTGTGTGTTGATTTCAACTCGCACTTTTACTGTTTCCTCTCATTTCTTATTCTATTATTTGTTTTATTCTATTAAACTTGATTTCATTCAATTTTCTTTTCAACTCTTTTAATGTTCAGCACTTGGAGTTGTGTTTGATGTATAACTTGTGCTATATCAATAAAGTTTGACTGAAGTTTGATTGAACAGATCCATGTCAATGTGTGTGTGCACCTGGTACTCCAGCGGCAGCTCCTGTGGGTATTTCTGCAGGTTGCAGACGGCCACAGCCAGCTGGTCCTGTCTGCAGGTGAGCTGCAGAGGAGACGCTCGCACCGTGTCGCAGTACGGAGTCACAGCGTGACGTCTGCAACGGAAAATACAGTTTATGATCTTTTAATCGTAACCGTGACAACAGATAAGATGACTCAACATGAGCAGCAACACGTCCAAACAGAGATCGGTATCAGGGCTGATCTGGTTTGTTTTAATGGATCGGACTGATGAAAATAAACCTGATCTCCTTCATGACAGCCGGCTCACACTGCGAGTGTTTCTCTCGCAGGAGGCTGTGAATGTGAAACATTATTTGGTCACTGAGCTGAGTTCTGACACTGACACAGATTCACTCTGTCGTCTCATCGTCAAAGTGCAGAAAACATTCAGGAAGCAGCTGCTCATGTTCAGCTAACATGACAAACGTCTCATCAGCCGTCACTAATTAATGACAGTAAGTGGATGACAGGAAAAAATGAAACTTGTCTGTTTGTGTCTGAACTCGACCAAAGATCCTCTGTGAGGGAAGAAGCTCCACTCTGTGACACCTCTGTACACTCAGAGTGTTTCTGTAGTCCAACAACTCAACGACAGAGTGAGACGTCGTCTCTCTAGTGGATCACGTCAGTTTCAGGAGTCACAAACTCACCTTCATCAGATCAATAACTTAAGCTGATCAACTCAACTGTGAATCAGGACCTTCAGTATTTGAAGTTATTGTTGATAAGTGTTGTAAAGTTTTTTGTTCTTTATCTTTTCTGCTCTACGCTGCTGTAACGTCGGGATTAATGAAGCAGCTCGTGAAGAATAAGTTGTGTCAGATTTAGTAGCTTCAGCTGTTGTTTCAACGTGTCAGATACTGATTATCAGATCGGCCTCGTCTGACTGGTGCTGAAAGCTTTAAAAGGATTAGAGCTGATTTTCTTTGTGTTGACGGCAACAAACTGCAAAAACAGTTTCACACAAAGAGCATCACTGTGACCTCTGTCTCTGTCTGTCCATCCAGAACTTGCAGCTCTTCATGACAAAGTCGCAGCCGAGGCCGCGGCCCCAGTCCAGCCTCTGGGCCAGGCTGTAGTTGGCTCGGTACCAGCCGCTGTCCTCCATGATGGCCAGCGTCAGCCGGGAAAACACCCGGTTCTGGGTATGGGAGCCGGTCATTGCCTCGTTCTGGGGGGGGGGAAATGATTGAAAACACAAGGAGATACCCGAATGTGTTCACTACCAGAGCCACATAGAGGCAGCGGTTACCTCCAGCAGTCTCTTCTCCCAGTGGTTCAGCTCGGTCCCCGTCCCTCCCTGGTTCTCCAGCTCCATCCCCTCCAAGACGGGACAGTTAAAATGTGTCCTCGCCTCCTTCTGGAACCAGACTTAGTCACTTACTGACAACGACTAAACAATTATTAACAATTATATTCATTATCCATTTTCGTTTAGTCTATGAATTGTCATAAAATAGTAAAAATGCTGTTTTCATTTCCCACAGCTCACAGAGATGTATTCAGTGTCTCGTTTTGTCCGACCAACAACAATATCTGACAAAGAACTGCTTTTCTTTGTCTTCACAGAAGCTGGAACCAGAGAATTTTTGGCGTTTTTCCTTAAAAAATGACAAAAACAATGAATCGATTATCAAAATAGTTGCAGATTCATTCTCTCAGTAACAGACTGCGTCTACAGCTCCATCTTCTCTGCTCCCTCTAAAAACTCCAGACGGGTTTTAAAACATAAAAATAAAAAGAATCTGTCTAATCTGGTTTTTCCTTCCCTTCGTTGAAAAACACAGAATCTCTGAATGTGCAAATGTGTTTTATTTCCACATGAGATGTCTCCTTGGCTTCACTTTCACACTTCATACTTTCATACTGGACCCTGATTGGCTCCAAACTAATTGTGATGTCATAAATCCTGCAGGTGTGTCCAGGTGTTAAAGTGAGATTTAAACAAGAAGCTGCTTCTCACCACGACTCGGGGAGTGACCAGGACGTGGACCTGGTGCCGGACCATCACTCCTCCTCTGATGTCCCACAGCCTGCTGACCCTCCTGATCACCGCCTCGCTCCACTGGTACAGACCCAGGCTGACACACACACACACACACACACACACACACACACTAACAGTGTCTAACAGAAATAATGTTTTCATACTCTAATTTACTCCAGACGTTTATTCTTTGTCGTTCTCCTGACTGACATTAAGCTACCACCAACAGATTAAAAGCCTACCTATAAAAGGAAAGCTGCAAGACAGTAGCTTAACACCTGACAAGCCTCTGCTGTTGTACTGATGGAATTAGTCCTGTGGAAATGAACATGATACTGAATTCATCGAGTAAACACGGAGGAAGAGTTGAGTTTATATTAACTGGAGAAATTATACATAGAGGCCTGGTTCTCTCTGCCCCTGAGGTAAATAAAGGCCACTATTTGAGAGCCTGTGGGATGCATCTGAAACCCACAAACTGTCTTCACCTCTCGTTGAAGGCGGGCAGGCCGCTGGCGAAGCGAGGAGTCAGAGGTTTGCCCTCGTCGTCATGGTAGAAGGCAAACAGACCGGCTGAAAACCCCTGGTAAACAGAGGAGAAACAGCACACAGGCCGAGCTTCATTTACATCCACAGAAATCATCCACATACATTCTGTTCTGAACAGGTTAAGGACCGGTCACTGCAGCATCTAAAGTGGCGAAATTTCACGCAGAAACCAATTCATTCCAAAAGAGACGCCACGATCAGTTTTACTCGCAGGGTTGAAGTAAATCTGCGCTAACTTTTCACATTGAGTTCAGCAACTTTGGTGAACTTTGACATGCAAATTTACACTGTTGACGGATAACAGGAGGTGACGGAGAGCCGGAGAGTCCAACATGGAGGAAGCTATTGTAGCTTATTAGCTGTGTTGCTAACATCCAGTTTTATTGCAGCTCCTCTGTCACATGTTAGCGATTAGCTCGCCAGTAGTTCACCAACTAGCCCTGCAAGTAGTCATAATGTCACCAAGCCTCTAGAACCAAATATCTGGGGAAGACAGATGAATCTTGCTGTGACCGGGTCTTTACTCATAATAGGTTAGAATAACATTTTAAGCTAATTCTTGTATGAAGTTGCAAAACATGAACTGTAATCAAAGTGAAAACCAGCCTTCCCAGATAGGTCACGGTATCGACTCTATCTAAGATGGTTCTAGCCGAGCAGCTTGTAAAGCACAATTTGACAGAAGATTAAAAGTAAAATGTTGTTGCACTGACCAGAGCGTGGATGATCTCGTGTTTGACGGTGGAGAGCATCCCTTCAAACTCCTGAGGCTGAGAGGAGATCATAGCAGGACACAGGTTGGCATAGCCTGCTATCGGCCTGGGGGGGGGGCGCACAGGGTAAGTTACATGAGAGCTTGCCCACGATAATATATCGTTTCATTTGTATGCAGACGATGCACAGTTATATCTTCCTGTCAACCCTTCTGACTGTTGTAGTTTGGTGTCCTAAAGCTGCTTTGAGGAAACAGTTTTATGTTCAAAGTTAAAAGACAAAACAAGAAATGGAACAAAAGAAAAACAATCAGCTACGATACATCACTCTCTAAAATATCTAAATACACATGAACATCCATGACTGCATGTGTTGTCCTCCACCTGTCCAGCTCTCCCTCCAGCTGGCAGTACGCAGCGTAGGCCACTATGTTCTCCTGTCCACAGCGCTCCGTGGTGATGCCGCTGACGTAGAGCACGAAGTCAGACCCTTCCACTCCGGGGCCATCTGGGGGCCCCAGGGGGCCGCAAGACTTCCCTGATTCACTGCACACCTTGCATTGCTAGGAGAGAAACACAAGACAAGAGTGAGAAAAGAGACTCTTTATGTAAGAATCTGTGAGGGTATCATGATAATATATAATATATAGTTTTATTTTTATGCAGATGATGCACAGTTCTGTCTTCCTGTCGACCCGACTGACTTGTGTGGTTTAGTTACACTAAAGAGCTGCTTCGAGGAAAGATCTGAAGGTAAAACTCTGCAGTAAGGACGGACAAAGCTTTTACACATTATAATAACCATACTGAGATTAACATCCCAACAAAAAACATCTTATATCCTTTCAGCCTTCCACTCTGCCCTTCCCTCCTTCCACCCTCGTCCCTTTACCTGCCCATCTTACCACCTGCCTCCTCATTTTGGTCTTTTCCCTTTCTTTTCCAGCCTGCATTCTTCCATTCTTCTCCCTCATCATCTCACTCAATCCTCCTTAATTTCAAATCTGCCTTTGAGAAAGTAGATCACTCTATTGTCACTGAACACCCCGAATAATGGTTTAGCATCAAAATCCTTCTCTGGATCTTTGGCAGTCCCTCCTTTCTTGTGGTGTCCCCCAGGAATCAATCTTAGGTCCACTGTTGTTCTGTATATGCTACGCATGGGCGCTATTTTGTAGTCATAATATCCATGTGACCCACTATAGTCAGTTATTTCAATCGTCTTTAATTGTGTAGCACGTTGTGACATCTGCTATAGAAATGTTCTATATAAATAAACTCAAAGCACTAAATATTTAGCCTAACAGGTTGTTATGGCTAACTTGGAAGTTGGTTTTAAAAAACTAGAAAAGTAAAGGCAGTTTTTATTTCGGGTTTTATCACATTATCCATTATCTGTGGCCCTTCCTGACCTGCAGGTGGTGCTGTGGTACAATGACGGGGCCGCACCGGGTGACGTCTGCACAGGCGTCCTGGCAGTAGCGATGAGGGTCATCTCTCTTCCTCAGGTACTGGTTGGTTGCACATTGTCTGAGACGACAGAAACATAAATCACTTGTATGTGACACTTAAGATCTGTTCATACAAGTGGTTCTTGCATGAGGCCCATTGTGTAGTCAGTGGACCCTCAACTGTAGTACAGAGTTGGAACATTGTGACTGGAGGCCACATACCTGCTGAGCAGCACAGGCCCGACCCTGCGCCTCACACTGAAGGCCCTCTGCAGGTAATCGATGGCCTGAGGAAACAGCTTATCCTGAGGACACACACACACACACACACACACACACACACACACACACACACACACACACAATAGCACTGTTTCAGTCTGACACACCTCTGACCTCAGCCAGCATTATTGATGGGTGGGGTAACCACCTGATGTCAGGATGCACAGGTCTACATCACTGCAGCCAGGTGAGAGCTTCAACTACTGCAAGTCAGCAAAAACAAGTGAGAGCCAAACAACAACAACCACCACAGCTGGATGGGTAAACCACTGAAGACATGCTTCACACTGCAGTTCCTCTGGTGGCCATGAGATGGAGCCACCGAGAAGACTTAAATTAGCCTGAAATCATCACAAAACCCCTCCAAATGATCTAGAAATACAAAATACTGAAACACAAAGTCAACACAAGTTGGCCCTCAACATCTCAACAGCCAATTTTACTTATTCTAATGTCTTTGTTGTAAAAAAACCCCAAAAACATTAGGATATAGGATTTCAACTTTAAAGGTGCCCTGTGGAGTTTTAACCACTACGCGTGCTATGAAGCTATGTTTTTACGAGTGAGTCCCCTTGTTTATGTTGTGTAGGATTCACACGTTCAAGCATGTGGGCAGTGCAATTCACATTCTAACTATCACAAAAAGTGCTGTACACTTTAAGGTCTCAGGTGTTCCTCACCTTTACCAGCCTCCTCTTGTCTGCAGGAAGCCTGTGGAGAGACAGAACATCACTCACACTTACAGACTGTAGTCAGAGAAACTATGAAATCTCAGGCTGCAGCTTTAAAGTTGTTTTCATGAGGGCTGCAGAACGGTTGATGACTGAGAACTTTAAGCAATAACTGTCAGATGTCTGGCTCTGGTGACGATGATCCTGAGCTTATATATATATATATATATATATATATAGTCTCTGTTCATGTTAGTGAAAGTAGTGAGTGGCTGCAGTACTCACTGGTCAACGCTGTAGTCGTAGATGATCTTTATCTTCAGCTGAAGGTCATCAGGAGAGCTTCTCTTAGTCAAGCGCTCAGGCTTTAAGTAGACATGATGGACGACCTGAAAGAGGCCAGAGAAATTATGAGAACCCACAGACATTCAGACAAACTGGTTGTTTTTTACTTTCACTAAGCACTCCAGGTTAAGGCTGGGCAATATGGATACAATCTGTAAATGTGACAAATGTGACTTTTTGGAGCTTTAATCCAGTGTGAGGACACTTTTTTTCCCTTCATTGACCCTGTTGTCCTGCACCTGCCTGGATACAGGACAGGATGTGCACACAGCCACCAGTCTGTCTGTCCACTCAGTACAAATACGAAATGAATAAATAAACAAATATCTGACCTATTACACTCTCGACAGTCAATATCTGCCTCGAAAATCCAATATTAGATAGATGCTTTATTGTCAGTGCATGTTAAACACAACGACATTTGGTTTGGCAGCAATCCACTCCACTTAGCAGGATATATAAATATAAAAAAGAAAATAAACATATATATATACAGTCGTGGAAAAAATTATTAGACCACCCTTGTTTTCTTCAATTTCTTGTTCATTTCAATGTCTGGTACCACTAAAGGTATATTACCTGAAGAATACAATGAACACGACATAAAATGCAGCTGATTACATAATACTTTATGTCCTATTTGACATGCTTAAGCTTTATTGTATTCCCAGGGTATATAAGAGGCCATTTCATGTCATAAGCAGCACTGCACATGCAAAGGCCTAGAGTGGTTTCCTGCTTACATTCAAGCCGTAGCACAACTCAGAAGTTGTCAGCTCTCACATAATGCCTAAAACAAAAGAATTATGTGAAGCCACAAAGGCAGCCATCTTGGCACTGCTGGAAATTGGCATGAGTGAGAGACAGGTAGCCAAAAAACTGAAGATCTCCAAGACAGCCGTTCATTACACCATGAAAAAGCAAGCCGAACATGGTACTACCAAATTGCTAGCTGGTCGAGGCAGGAAACGTCTTTCTACCCCACGAGATGACCGTGTACTCATCCGTTCCTGTGTCAGGACTCGTCGTCAGAAATGTGACTTGTTCGGCAAGGACAGTTCGAAACCGACTTCTTGAAGCTGGTCTGAAGTCACACAGGGCACGGAAGAAGCCCTTCATCAACGAAAGGCAGAGGAAGGCCCGGTTACTCTTCGCTAGGGATCACAAGGATTGGACTGTTGATGATTGGGCTAAGGTTCTCTTCAGTGATGAATCCAATTTTGAGTTGATGCCCACTCCAGCCAACTTACTGGTTAGGAGGAAGCCTGGAGAAGCCTACAAACCAGACTGTCTTGCCCCTACAGTAAAACATGGGGGTGGATCAGTGATGATCTGGGGTTGTTTCAGTATGGGTGGAACAGGGCAAATGCAATTGTGTGAAGGGCGAATGAACCAGGTCACGTACAGGGCTACTCTTGAAAACAGTCTTCTTCCATCAGCTGGAAAACTCTTTCTTGCCTCGAATGACTGGATTTTCCAACAAGACAATGCCCTTTGCCACACGGCAAGGTCAGTTAAAGCCTGGATGGAGAACCGGAACATTCGAACCATGCCTTGGCCTGCTCAATCACCAGATCTAAATCCAATTGAAAACCTGTGGAAAATCATCAAACTCAAAATGGAGACCCACAAGCCCAAAAACGAAGCACATTTGTTTGAATTGTTGCAACAGGAATGGGCTGCTGTGACAGCAGAACAATGTCAGAAGCTGGTGGAGAGCATGCCAAGACGCATGGCTGCAGTCATCAAAAACAATGGTTATGCAATCAAGTACTAACTCCTGTGTGTATCATGTGACTAAAACAGACAGAAAAGAAAACATGGAATGCCTAAAAGCACTGTTTTTGGCAGTACAATGCCATAGCTATTGATGTAAGAACTTAAGTGATTTTGGTTATTATCAAGAAAACCATGGAAAATGGCTAGATATCAGCTCTTAAATTAAACTCTTATGAGCTATTTTTGTTGTTATCATTATATTTGTCCAAACAAATGTACCTTTAGTTGTACCAGGCATTAAAATGAACAAGAAATTGAAGAAAACAAGGGTGGTCTAATGTTTTTTTCCACGACTGTATATATATATATATATAAATAGTCATAATCATTATCATCATATACATACATGGCGCACACATTTCAAAATAAACATCGTATGTGGATGTAAACATTGACAGTTATTGCACTTATTACATATTGGTTATTACTTAAAGTTTGCATTTTCACAATTTATTGGAGAGGGACTATCAACAAATTACTACATGTTTATTTTATTTTATTTTCACCACCAAAAACATTGCACAGAACGTATGAGTCCATTTTGGCGCATTTTGTGCCAAATATACATTTTAAATCAATGTTAGGGTTGCGCTACTTTTATTCTGAAGAAATCTAGCCGGAAGTGTTATTTTGTTGTTGCTAGGGGAACACGGGCTAAAGGTGAACCGTTAAAACTGATTAATGAACGGTTCACATTGAACTCACTTTAAATGTTCCCGACAGATGCTGCACATTATGGTTATTGTCATTAAACACAGTAAACCCTATCAGTAACAGTAGCCTCATCTTAGCCTGTTAGCTAACTGTAGAGCAAATCTCATTTAGGCAGCTAGCTGAACATGCTCAAGTGTTCACAAAAACAAATATTTCACATCATAATGGGGATCGGGGTTGGCTCTAGTGGGTGTCAAGAAATACATGTCAACGTACAAGGACACAGTAAAGTGGTTATCTTATCACACAATATAAACTGATTCGTTAATTAGCCACCACAGCTAGCGTGCTAGCTAGCTAGCTTATCCCCTCCGCTGCCACAGTGCTGTAGCTGGGTTAGCTTAGCTCACCAGCTCAACACAAACCGGGGCTCACCTCAGTGGGAGAGGGGGCTCGGTGTCTGCACGTCCCATGGCAGCTCACCATCACAGCCAGGATGGAGACGATGAGGGCAGGGCCGAGGAACCAGGACACGGACGGCTTGCCATCCCCGCTCAGCCTCGGCTCCATCCTCCGACCAGACCGACAAGCGGAGCTCGGCAGCCCGAAGTCAACAGAACCTCCGCCGGTCCGGTCCCCTCGCTGCTCGTTTCATTCATTGCTTGCGGGGTGAATCAGAACATGTTGGCATCCCGCAAAAACCTCCGGCGGTTAAATGTGAAGAGAAGAGACCGCAATGGTGGCAGTAACACCGGCCGGTAAGAGGTAAAATCTGCGCCTGACAGCTGCGCCGGGTCCTGGTTTGTTGCTGGATATCAGCTGAGAGGAGGGGACCGCTCCGAAGATCCTCTGTTGACAAGAGGATTCACTCTATGGAACATGTCGTGTACGGCTGTCAGCTTAGCAAGGAGGCACAGAGCTCCAAAGATCGTCTATTGATAAGAGTAGTCACTCACAGCCTAGATATGTGCGTCTTTGTGCCTCTTGTCACGACTGGATCAACCCGCTAGGAGGCTTCATGGACCATGGAGGCCCCGGGGCAAAGAAGTAGTTGTTTGCCACAAATGCCCCCCTTATTTAGAAGCGTCAATCATGTAAATTCTGACACAGGTTTGAATGATTTTTTATATATTTGAACAGACAAGTTGCTCTCAGATCAGTTAGCAAAAGTGATGCCTTTATTATGGACTAATATACTCTAATACTAATATACTAAACTATACTAATACTCTATACTAATATAATATATTATGGAAAGCATGATAACCAATGTAATCTTAATTTATTATTGGCTGGATAATAATAATAACAATAACAATAACAATAATAATATAATAACAATAACAATAACAATAATAATATAATAACAATAACAATAATAATAATAATATAATAACAATAACAATAATAATAATAATAATAATAATAATACTCTTTATTTATATAGCTCTTTTTAAAAACAAGTTTACAAAGTGACATAAAAACAGAAAATACACATTCATAGACAGACAAAGACAATGAATAAAAATCTTAAGAATAAATACATGAATAAAAGCATAAGACAAAAAGAACTCTAATTAAAAGACATTTTATAAAAATAATATTTATATACTTTTTTTTGTATTGAAGAGCCTCTGACTTCATTTCTTCTTACTTATCAGCTGACATTTACACTGATACTGATATATCTGGCCGCCGGATCACTCTACCTCTAATAATAATAGTTGTAGTTGTAGTAGAATAGCAGCACAAACTGTAGCTTTAAACACTAAACACATTTGAATACATAGATTAATATATACTACTGTACACGTACAGTCCATCAAAACAACACAGGTTTGTAGAGTTTTTCACTTCCTGTGTGTGTGTGTGTGTGTGTGTGTGTGTGTGTGTGTGTGTGATGTAGGTTCCCACACTGACAGCCAGACACCAAACATGGATTAACTGGACTGAGAGACGAGGTGAATGTGATTATCTGTGGAGGGTCCAGTGTAAGTGAATACTGCAGCAGTGTCTGATGGCTGAGTGGCTGATGAAAGGCTGCTCTGTGTCCGTCTCACTCCCTTAATGCTTCTTTTGATCTTCTCTGCTTTGACTCCAGTCAGAAAGTTGTTGGTGAATATCTTGTTAAAAGTCTGCGAGTCGAGTCAAGTTAAACTGAGATCTGCTGAAAGCTGACGGACGGAAAATGAATCGACAATTATTTAGATTAAAGATGAACTCCAGTTTTCCACCTCAGCATGTTTCCAGGTTTTTCCAGGTGTCTCCAGGTGTTGTTTTAAAGCAGTATAAAGCCTTCAGTGTCTCAGAGGGAGCTGTGTGCAGTCTGATAAATGTCCTCGAGTGATGTCACTTGAGTCAGCGTGGGTCGGGGCTGAAGATGAAAACGGTGTGTTGGTGTGGAGTTAGAGAGAAGTGAGCTGACAGACCTCTGCAGCCGCTGCTCAGCTCTGCTGCAGGCTACGTTAGCAGCTAGCTAGCATAACACACCCCAATCTACCATACAACTCTCAGAGGAAGAGCTGCATTGTGGGTAATGTAGGCACCAGGTTTTGACACAGAAGTAGGCTGATGGGAATGTCATTAGTTCTGAATATCTTTTGGGTTTTGAACTGTTGGCTGAACGAAACAAGACATTTGAAGACGTGACTTTGGGCTCTGTGAAAAATGTGATGTGAATTTTTAAATATTTTCTCACATTTTACAGAAAATAATCAACAGATTATTTGATGATGAAAATAATAATCTGTCATGTGGAGGCTTCAGCAGCTTCAAGCTAATCTGACATCCAAAACTGAGATTAAAAGAGAGAGTTTATTCGATGACACTAAAGATCTTTTAAAAACAGATTCAGCTGGTCTCTTTCTTTAGGGTTAGTTTGTGTACTATATGTGTGTGTGGCACTGTTAGTCGATGATATCTGTCAGCAGTTTGCGTTTCCTGCATCACAACAAGTCTTTACAGTTGATGCGTTTGATTATTCTGCAGCAACCCAACAGTATGCTTTGGTATGTTCGTGTTCAGTGATCAGATCAGAGCAGCAGCTGGATGCTGGAGTCGGGCGTTCCTCCTCAGCTTCGTCTGTGTTGTGGTTCCTGACTGTTTCAGACCCAAATGAGAAAATCAGTCATGTCTACTAAACCCGGGCATATTAAAAAGGACTGGTAACCACCAGAACCCACGTCCCGTTTTTATTCCCGACCCAAAACTTAAAAGAAATTGTTGTAAACTTTTGGTGGTTTTCAACTTCTCTTTCATTTGTTTCCTCTCTGACGTTGGAAATTCAAATTTTAATTATTGTTTAGGGGAAAAATGTGAGTTTGTCAAAGACCACCAGTTCATCCTGAATGTGTTTCAGACCTTTAAGGAAAAATGTGACATTTTGGAAAACAATACACTTATTCGCTTTCTTCTCAAGATCCATCCATCATCCACGTTTTTTTATGGTAAATATGAAGCTATAGCTAGGAGAGGGTTAGCTTAGCTTAGCATAAAGACTGAAAACGGGGAAACAGCTAGCCTGGCTGTAGCTTCATCACTCTTCTGATCTTGGCGAGAAATGTCGAATTATTCCTTTAAATCTGAAGGGTCTCAACATGATTAAAGAGACGAGGAAGAAAGATATTCTGTTTATTTTTTAAAACTTTCCTTTAATTATTTCCTTTTATTTCTTGTGAAATACTTCATACTTTCACCTCTTCATACCTCTAAAACCTCTAAAACTTCATATTAAACAATCTGAGAAGGGAAAAATGTTTTTGATGAGCAACTTTTACACCTCACACAACAGGAAACACATTTTTTGGGATATCTTGACTTTTTTCAAATTTCCAGCATTTATGCTCAAATTGAAAATGTGCATAGGATGGAAACACACTTAATAGACAGAATCTAGAATCATTAATCAATATCAGAAAACAAACTTTATTACAAAATGAACAACATAGTTTGGAGACGCTGTGTTTTCCATCCCATAGTGGTTTTCTGGATTTGTGTTTCATGCTGGATGGAAAAGTGTTTTTAGTCACTGGATCCTTCAGTCATTTACAAATAATTAGTACAGATTATTTTTACATTTTATTGGCAACAACAACAACAACATTGCATATTATTATGTTTGTGTGTGTATGAGATTTTTGTGACTACAAAAAGGAAAATCACACCAGCTCTTCTCTGTAGAGTCAGAACAGGTTTTAAGCAGACACAAATCCTCTCCACAGGGCAGCAAACAGCTCTCTCCTGTTGATTCATGAGCAGGTTATAGTCATGATAATCACAGTAGCTATTAAAGAATAATACCACAACAACAAAATGGAGACCAGCTCCTACAAAATGAAACGTCTTCATACAACACAACAGTTTGAGTTTGAATGTCCGCCAGCAGAACTTTGACTGATTCCAGGTTCCCATCACACCCCCGACTGCTCACTCTGTGTGGGACTAAAGAGAGTTCATTATTCAAGGCACAAAGTCAGTCTTTGTTATTTCTGTCCTCTCTGTTCTTCAGGTGAAACATCCAGGATGTGAGCCGCGTTCACACTGAAGGTCACTGCAGACTTTTTCAGCCTGCTAGCAGCGTCCAGACTGAAACATCTCAGCTACTGTTGGATGGATTGAGACCATGTTTGGTTCATCATTCATGTTCCCCTCAGGATGAACTGTAATAACTTTGGTGATCCTCTGACTCTTCATCTAGCGCCATCATCAGGTCAACATGTTAATGTGTCCAGCACTTTGGTTTATGACCAAATACCTGCAGAACTAATGACATTCCCATCAGCCTCAGCTGCACTCTGTGTTTACTGCTAACTAGCTAATGTTAGCATGCTAACAAGCTAAGATGGTGAACATGGTTCTCCCACAGACTGTATGTAAAGATGGACGACATGACAGCTCCACAAAAGTGAAACCCAAACATCTGGATCGCCCCCTGGTGGCTGGCTGCAGTATAGGTCATAAGCCCCTCGTCCTCCATGTTAGCACATGGGACATGGGCCAAACTGAAAAGTCCACGTCAAATGTTTCTGTCATTGGGAGGGCGTCATGATTGACAGTTGTGGTGTGCTGTGATTGGTTCGGGCAGGTGTGTGGGCAGGACCTCGTGGATCACTACTACGCAGACTCTGGCTCCAAATGACGTCACCAGTGCAAGATGGCAGCTCCCGTATCCGGGGTATTTTGGCTTCATTTTTTACAGTGGGAGGAAGTGGAGACATGTCGGCCATCTTTATATACAGTCTGTGGGTTATAGCTGCTAAATATCAGCCTGTTAGCATGCTAACATTTGCTAATTGGCACTAAACACAAACTGTAGCACAAAATTGATTCTGTAAACAAGGTCATTTTTAAAGGCCTTTTCCGAATGATTTGTAAATTAGAAGTGATGCTGCATTTATTCCTTCCCACCCTCTGACCTGCCTTACAACTACAACACCACACCGAAGTTTCACTCAAAACCACAAATGTAGAGGTAAAGTCAGGGGATCACCAAAGTCACTAGGATTCATCCTCTGGGGACCATGAAAAATCCCCAATAGCTGTGGAGATATTTCAGTCTGGGCCGGCCAACCAACATTGCCAGCATGGCTAAAAATGGTACAATCCATAAAACCAGCTGATACACAACCACAGAGGGCAGGGTGTGTTTTTACAGAGTCAACATGTAGCTTTATCAGCCTGTTCACTATCAGCTGCTGCAGGCCTGTTACAGTAACATTACACAGGCAGTGTGAACGCAGCCCGCAACAGGATGAAGAAGGGCTCATAGCCTGGGACGAGGAGGTCCACCGCTCACACCGCAGAACCAGCATGAACCAGGGAATCTTGGGATACCTCTGAACCACCTCTCTTTGAGTCTGGCTGAGGAATCTGGACGGAGGAGGAGGAGGGCGAGGAAACAGCAGTGGAGAAGGAGGGAATCTGGTCATTGTCTGGTGTCTCTGAGTCCTTTTCTCTGTCTCCGTCTTCCTCTCCGTCAGCTTCTGACCTCGGTTCCTCCTCCTCTTCCACCTCCTGCCCTGCTCCCTCCACCTCCTCCTCCTCCTGCTGCAGGACATTGAAGCGCTCCACCACGCAGTGAGCCGTCAGTCTGGCCTCAGGGTCGTGATCCCAGCACTCAGTGATGGTGGAGCAGAAGACACTCATCCCCTGGAGGACAGACAGCAGGACATCAGAGGACACAGACAAACAGTAAACAACAGGATATCAAAGACGTGACATGGTCCTTCCATGTGGTCTGGGTACGAGTCTGAACTCAGTATCTGACCTGGTGCTGCGTCCACGATGAGGGGATGTCCGGCCGTCCTCGGTCCCTCAGCACCAGGTCTCTCATGCTGTCTACACAAGGCTGCTCACAAACCTTGGAGCCAAATGCCGGCTCATAGCTCTTCACCTCTGCAACACACACACATTACATTCACATATGTGTTTCAATATGGCTGCAGAGACTGAAACCCATTGAGATTAACAGCTTCATAGTGAGTTTCAGCTCCTTGTTTATCTGTTCCAGTCTCAGCCTCTTAGAGCATCGTTTCCAGAGAAGAAGCTGTAAAAAGCCACAGTCCACTACCTGCTCAGCAGCAAACAGCAGACAGACACACTTAGAGACTAGCTGGTGAATCTCCTGGAGATATATAGAAACATGGAGAAGCTCCTACCTCCGATGGCATGGCAGCGGGAGGCCATCTCCCAGAGGACCAGAGCCATGGAGTAAACATCCATCTGTTTAAAGGCCTCAAGGTCCTCCAGGTTCACCCTGGACTCAAGTACCTCAGGAGCCATGTAGCGAGCTGTCCCCACCTGGACAGGATGATACAGGTAAGTCCAATCAAAAGACGACCAAAACACCAGATGCAAGTTCTGCTTTGTGATATATTTAACGAAGAACCTGCACAGTTTACCTGTCCGCTGTTGGCGTAGTCATCGACAGTAAGGGAGAGGTCCAGTCTTAACGCCAGACCAAAGTCACACAGAGCGCACTCCTTCCTGCTCTTCACCACAATGTTACTGCTCTTCAGGTCTCGATGGGCAACTGGCACCTACAGCAACACAGGCAACCAGCAACAAGCACCGTCAAACAGCAAGACGTGCAACATCAACATCAGCTGCTCACATCTGCAAAGGAGAAAGTAAAACTGACAGCAGCAGGTAAAGAACAAGCTTAGAGACCAAAGAGACTTCTCACATTGTGTTCACATTGTGAGTGACTTGAGGGATATGTTGCTCTAAAGATGCTAGAATTGATCAGTCAGGCTTGCTAGCGTATTAGCAGTTAGCTCGCCAGCAAAACTGGATTTCCCAAGATTGTAGACTGACTTACCTTTGGTACCCCACTGGGCGTTGTGTCACTATGGAGATGAGCTAAGCCCCTAGCAATGTTGCCTGCCATGGGAACAAGTTCCTCCCAGCTCAGTATGTTTGCTGAGAGGAAGTCCTGCAGGTTCCCGAAGCTGTGATAGGCCAAAACCAGCCAGTACTTCCTGAGGGCGTGGCCGGGCAGGCCCCTTTCTTCAGCTGCAAAGAATCGAACCACGTTGTCATGCTCCAGCTTGGGATCAGAGAAGATGGAGCACTCATTTCTCCACGAGGCGTACTCTATGGCTGGAAACACCTTCACCGCCACAGTTTCATAACTGTTAACTCCACCCCTCTCCCCCTGCAGCAGGCGTGCCCTCCACACTTCTGCGAAGCGCCCCTTTCCCACCAGGACCTCCAGCTTGATGGGCAGTGGTTCAGCCAGTTGACCATGCCAGTCTGTCATGGCACTGATGATGTCATTGTTGGGAGAAGGCACTTTGGCATTAAACTCCTCCCCTTCAGCCCGAGGACCAGTCACACCTCCTCCTCCACCCTCTCCCCGAGCCCCCAGACCCCCACACGGCAGGTCGAAAGCCTGGTAGAGCTCTGGGGTGCGTTTGGTGGACCAGTCAGGACGTGCAGGAGGGCCTGGCTTGTCAGGACGGTGTGTGCGGTAAAAGTAGAAGGCGGCGGTGGCAACTATGGCCACCAGGACAGGAGGCACCAAACTAACCACCACCACCGGGATCACATCTTTACTATGCAGCTTGGAGAATCCTGCAGGAACAGAGAAAATAGTGATATCTATTCGTCCTTCCATCCGTCAGTCCATCCATCCATCAAACTGCCCATCCATCCCATAATTCCTCCATCCATCCATCCATCAGTCCATCCATCCATCTCTTACCATTGGCTCCCTTGTCGAAGATGAGTTTGTCGTTACATTCGTGTTCCCCCTGGCAGCCACAGACCATCATGGCTCCGTCCTCTGCCGGCTGTGGGACCATGTGACACTCTCTGGAGGTGAAGTTCAGCAGCAGGCCGGGGTCGACGCCCTCCAGTGGCAGAGTGGGGTTGTGACACATTGTGTGCACCGTCATTGTGTCGTTGGTCTTCCTCCTGGAAAATAAAAATAAGAATAAACTCACTGGCTGTGAGTCCTCTGGACCTCCAACTTCTCAGTTTAGAGCCAAAAACCTCTGTGAATTACTCTCAGACCAAAAACTGTGTTTGATTCTTAATATGAGTGCGTTTACATGCACATTAGTATCCTGGTTTTGATAATATTTAGGATATGGCGTTTACATGGAACATGAAAAACCTGCTTCTTCATCTCCATGTTCACATGATGATAACAGGATCCAGGTGTCTGATCATTTGTGTGCAGATGAGTCTTGATTCCTCAACATCTGAGCCACTTATTTCTCTACCAACAGAGATCGATGAGAAACCTGGATCAGGTGTTTACATGACACAGTATCCTGGTTTCTATTGGAGTACTGCATGTAGCTTATGCAAGTTTCAGAAACAAACACCAGGATACTCGTGCATGTAAACGTACTCACAGACTGATCTGATACGAGGTTGATCTCCACAAACCAGCTTTCACAGTTTCCTGGTTTATTAAACTGATTTTGTGCATAAGAGATGATGATTGAGATGTTAAATGTATTACAATGATGTTAGAAGGCAGAACAAGATGCTTGAGTTGCTGCAGTCTTTACTTTAATCTGACAGCATTCAGTTCAGACTGCGACGTGTTGAAATGTTTCAGGTCCGACAGTCGTCATGACTGTCGGACCTGAAACATTTAAAACATAAAAGTGATTCAGACATGAGACCAACGTGTTCAGTTGCCGTATTTTAAAATCACTCTGGAACAGGTTGATCTTTATTTCAGTGCCTACATCCAGGAGAGTTGTTCTGATAAGATCATGTAGTGTTCAGTCATCCACCATAGTGGTCTCGTTGCTATTTCAGAGTTTATCAATGAGGTTTTGCTTCTTCCAAATATACCAGTTTATTTTGACAGACCAAACATTTTGTCCATGTCTATGATCTATGAACTGTGCTTTACTCTTAGTGACACTTTATTTCCTTTACACTCATGTTGAGAGTAGCAGAGGACTTTGAAATTGGTGCATAAAAATTCACCAGAATGCAGGAAATGAAGTGTCCCCCACTTGATTTGTGTCCCCCAGCCATGGGGCCACTGGTGAGGTGTCCCTTATTTTCCACACTGAAGGTGGCAACGCCTAGATTAACATAAGGCAGTGCAGGTATGAAAGGGGCTTCAGCCTCAGGACAGTTTGTGAACGCAGCCTCTGGTAAATAACGTTTAGCTGACTGATAGTTCAGCATCAGTGCAGCACAAACAAACAATGTACAGACAGTGTGAGCAGCTCCGAGAGAGAACTTTGACCTGATTACACCAGTTCTCCTCTCCTCTCTGTTCTCCTGTGTCAGTGTGCTCTTATCGCTGGTTTCCTGCAGCTATCTGGGAGGGTCGGCCAGGCTGACGTGAACAGGAAATGAGAGGGGAGCGGCGAGGGGGATCCCGGCACTGTTATCCAAACAAAAGCATGAATCAGCAGAAACGTTCCAGTCGTGAAGAGAGTGATGCCAGTGGAGTCTGTGAACGCAGTGACAGGTCTGAAGCTCCAGAGGTTGACATGCTCTCTCCAGCATGAACAACAACTGAGTGAACCTCTGAAATCTAACATGAAAAAGGCACAATTGCAATTTTTCCTACAACAGTAGCGAGTTGAGAGAAATGACTTCAGGATGTTTCATAATGCTGATGAGGAACATGTTGGAGGAGCTCAGCTGTACTGCGGTGTACTCTGCTGGCTCATGGGATCAGGCTGAAGGAAGACGATGAGTGTGTGTGAGTGTTTCAGCATGTTTGTTGGACACTAGAGGCTTCAGGACACGTTGTTTTTTATTTAACAGCACTTTACAAGAACAATTCCAAGACAGACACTAAATCACTACGACAATACAAAAGACAAATGCTGCAGTAAATGAGGAGCACGCAACATATTCAAATCATTTCAGTAACCTGCACACTGTGTGTTTGTAAGTTTATATTCTCTTATGTTTTGGGTGGCAGGGAGTTCTTCTTCTTTTAATCTGAAGAGCACACGAGGAAGACACAGAGCCTTCACCTGCTCACTGTCCTGGTTTACTGCTCAGTCGTTAAAGGAATCCTTCGACATTTTGGGAAATACGCTCATCACTTCCTCTCTGAGAGTCAGATGTTCAGATTGACTCCACTCTCATGTCTGTACATTAAATATGAAGCTACAGCCGGCAGCCTGTTAGCTTAGCTTAGCATAAAGACTGGAAACAAGGGGAAACAGCCAGCCTGGATCTGTCCAAAGAGAACAAAATCTAAAGCCCACTGATTGACACGTATTATCTGTAGACAAACTGAAGTGTAAAAATGAGAAGTTGTGGTTTTACTGAAGGTTGGCCCTGAGCAGTGACTTTCTTTGGATCTTGTATAATTATAGTCTGTACATCGTAGGGCTGTCGCTTCTACAAAAAGTCAAGTTCGAACAAATTCTAATGAACACATGATTCGTTCAAATTCATTCAAACACAGCCCACAGTGTCATTTTACCATCTTCTTCGGTGTGGAACCCAAAATACTTCACTCTGCCTCTCAGACACTTCGGTATATCTGATCAGTATCTGATTATCTGATCAGCTTTCCTCGCTACTCTCCTCCTCCACTTTTATTGATTAGCTTAATTTACTGATTGGTCTATAAGTCGAGCTGATAGTGAGTTTTAAAAGCGTCCTCTGCTGGATCACAAGACAAACCCCTTCGAACAGTCTGTTGCACTGATAGATGTTGAATTCAAACAGGTTGTTACAGTTCGAATATTTATTCTTTTGTTTTTGTTCAAACAAAAGTTTGAATTTCGGGTAAAAAGCAGCAGCTGTA
>VMKM01002925.1:0-52584 GCA_008360985.2 Macquaria ambigua
GTTACTTTGACACGTACCACCTACCTAAACATTGTTGCAGACCAAGTACACCCCTTCATGGAAACAGTATTCCCTAATGGCAGTGGCCTCTTTCAGCAGGAATGGTTTGAAGAACACGACAATGAGTTCAAGGTGTTGACTTGGCCTCCAAATTCCCCAGATCTCAATCCAATCGAGTATCTGTGGGATGTGCTGGACAAACAAGTCCGATCCATGGAGGCCCCACCTCGCAACTTACATGACTTAAAGGATCTGCTGCTAACATCTTGGTGCCAGATACCACAGCACACCTTCAGAGGTCTAGTGGAGTCCATGCCTCGATGGCTCAGCGCTGTTTTGGCAGCAAAAGGGGGACCTACACAATATTAGGCAGGTGGTCATAATGTTATGGCTGATCGGTGTACGTTAGTCAATGAGAAGAGTCTTAGTCGAGCAAGTGTTCATTGGTTGGTTAGTCGCAGAAAAAAAAAACAGCCCTCAACCCTTGTCATATGTTAGACCTAGCTGTAGGCTAAATATCGGTGAAGGTAATTTATCATGCTAGGCTATCTTTGGTGCTAGCCAGGGTAAAGTTGACGGAGACAGAGGAGGGACGCTGTTATACTGTGTTGAAATAAATCAACAAAATGTTCAGTCTCCTTTTGCCGTTAGCACCATCGTTAGCAGGCGACTCACTTCATACATGCACTTGTAACATTTAAATGAATAAATTAATATCATAAACGTGGGACAGTTAGTCATCTGATGGCTTGAACTAATGACTACTAGTCGACTGAAAATCTTTGGTCGGGGACAGCCCTACATCTAATGGTAAGTTAAGTAAACAATTGAGTCGACCCATACAGCTAACTTACTGTAGCTCATGTTATGTGGCGAGCCCAGCAATGTTATCCATGGTCAAAACAATCATACTAAAAATAACGTTTTGAGTGTTTTAAACATCACATAATGTTAACCACAGTAACGTTAGCTGTATCTGTAGTGGACTAATCTAACGGTAAGTTAGCAAGATGAGTCGACCCATACTGTTACTGTAGCTCATGTTATGTGGCGAGCCCAGTGCTGTTATCTATGGTCAAAACGATCATATCAAAAATAACTTTATGAGCGTGTTGAACGCAACCCAGGTTGAACGCAACCTAATAAGCCTGTAACGGTAAGTGGTCAGAAATAAACCTGTATCCTGCCTGTAGCCAACGTTAATAATTAACGTGGTCTTTCTCTCGGTTTAACGTCCAGCAGATGGTGGCAGCGGAAGGTGGATGATTAAGTTACCCAACCATTTTTATACTTATGGCAAAGCCAGCACTCTGTGCGAACAAATGTGGCAAGCAAACACGCACTCATCTTTTCAACACCAATCTAATCATGTTAACCTCCCTTAGCTACAAAGCTAGTAGCAAGTTAACATTAGATAGTTGATGCTGAGCTAAACATGTTTGCTAACCGTCCATAACCGTCAGACATTTCCTTAATGTTAATGCACCAAAAAAATAAAATAATCCCAAATCTTGAGTCTGAGTCGAGTGTCAAGTCTTTTGAGGATTAGTTTCAAGTCAGGTCTCAAGTCACTGTGTGTGTGACTTAAGTCATACCTGCAAACTCACAAGAGGTGAAAAAGGTCACGTGTTTGTAAAGTCAACCCTTGTAGGGGGGTCTGGGGGCATCCTCCCCCAGAATTCTGGTGCACTCTGATAAGGGAAAAGACAACATTTACTTAAGGCAAAAAAACACATTTATTGAAACCAGTGCTGTTTCCAAATTGAGTTTATTTCTTTGTTAACTTTAGCTGACATGCTGGCAAGCTTTCGATCATAAATAGGTTGGGAAAGATTTGATGGGGTAATGGCCATCAATAATAAAATGTTTCATTTCATTATACATTTCATTTATATTTAGGGGGAGGTTTGATAAAGGCCCATACTGTGGGACAAAAGCGCCTATCAAATAGTAACTTAAAAAATTAACTAAAAGAGTGTGGGCCATAATAAATGTATGTGATAATCTGTTATAGATTACTTGCTGATATGCAAAACAGGGATTTGCCATAACATACTTGTCAGTTGGCTGGACTTTCCACTGAAGCTGTTCCCCCAGGCTTCTGTGAATTTGACGCACCAGGGTCTGCAAAGGGCATTAATTCAGTGAAACATTTAAAATGTAATAATGAAACAGAATTTAGTTTGGAACCCCCAAACTAAAATCTTATTAAGTATTTATTAATGATATCAAAATGATTGTTCAAAATTCTGTTTATATATACATAATACATCATGTATGATTAATATTTACAAATAATCATGAACTTACATTTTTAAAACATTAAAAGGGGTGATTTGTTAAAGGCAGGATAATGTAGAATGTGTTCTCATTTAGCTTATCAACCTTTTCAGTCAATTGATCCACTTTCTGAGTAAGACGGATTTCCCTAAAAGGGGGAGCAACACAAGTTACTTGTCCGAGTTATATTTTACAAAATAGTAAAATAAAAATATACTTACAATCAGAAAACTACAGTTGCTACAGGTACATATGTAGATAGATAAATCATGTGTCATGGCAAAAAAATGGTATTATGAACTTATTATATAGCTTCCAAAATGTTCCCATCTTGAACAATGTACTATAATGTGTGAGTGCAGCCATTATGTCTCAAACAACTTTATTGATTCATTTTTCAGTCCATGTGTTATGTTTACTGCCACAGAAAAGAAATAAATATCTTATTCAAGTACAAACTCTTCTCGCCGTCATTTATCAGACTTACTAACGCTACCACCAGCTATGTGTGAGAGGCAAAAACTGAATCTACAGTTAGCCAGTTTTCTGCTATTTATAGTTGGCTTAGCAGCTGACAGATTTGGAGACTTTTCTATTACGTCACAATTAGGGAAGAGCCAGAGAATTCACTGAACCAAATTCTTAAATCCAAGCAGATTTAAATTAGCTGATTTACAGCAAAAGGCAGTTTCTATACACAATATGTCTATTGTTGGAAAAATAACATTCTATGCCAATATAAACCTATGTGATTATTTTGTACAGCCCAAAAAAGTGTAGTTACTCTTTTACATTTTTGAAAATATTAAATAGGGTAAAAAATAGAATATTGGATTGGTTTTCTCAATGATATGTATGGTATATGTATCAGAAATGCAAAAGCAAAAAAATTATTGCACTAGCCACTTCTACTGAACTGCTTATCACTTCTGCTAAACTATAACATGCACTTTATTTAAATAAAACCAAACCAAAATGTTCAATCCTAACCAATCATGAACTCCAACATCATCAGACATCAAACACATAAGGAGAATTTTAAGTTCATGTGGTCTTGAATAGCAAGACCAGTTTCAGACCAAGATCATAAAATAATCTTCCTCATATGATGATGTTAACATTACCATGAGAGATACACAACACCTTGCTTTGCATGCTCTGACACACGCACACACATACCGTCCTATTATCGTTCCCGCTCTCAGAGTCCATTTTCATCCCCTCTGCTGTCTTTATCTGTTTAGTTAAACAACCTAAGCCTTAGCAGTTCTAGATACATTTTTACTAATTTTATATTTGTTTTAACAGTTAACAACAGCGAAGTTCGCCAAAACTAAAAGGTCCACTTCTCTTCTCTCAGTCGATTAGTAACGTTATAGCATTTTGACCAATAATGCCACTTAACTGAGACGTTGCTGTCGAGATTCTCACCCATAGATAATAGAAGCATTTTAAGACGTTTTCTAATCCTGCTAACGTTAATGTGTCTCCGTGGTGCAGAACACACAACGTCAAAATTCAAATATAACAACTTTGGAAATGGAATCAGAATTTGTCCACAATAATGGAGACAGGGAACATCTCGTGAATGTCTTGTGGGTTGTTGTTAGTATTCATAGTGCTTTTGAAATCCTATTTATGCTGGTTTAAATCCTATTTATCAGATCGATATCAGTTTGTACATGTTAATGATGAATCCTCTATGCACACCAAAGTTAGTCACGGAGTTCCACAAGGTTCTGTGCTTGGACCAATTCTGTTTACCTTGTATATGCTTCCTTTGGGCAATATTATTAGGAAGCACTCCATACATTTTCATTGTTATGCAGATGATACCCAATTATATTTATCGATCAAGCCAGATGAAACTAATCAATTAGCTAAACTTCAAGCATGCCTGAAGGACATAAAAACCTGGATGACCTGCAATTTTCTGATGTTAAACTCAGACAAAACCGAAGTTATTGTACTTGGCCCCGAACACCTTGAAACACATTATCTAAAGATATAGTTTCTCTAGATGGCATTGCCCTGGCCTCCAGGGACACCGTAAGGAATCTTGGAGTTATCTTTGATCAGGATATGTCCTTTAACTCCCACATAAAACAAACTTCAAGAACTGCCTTTTTTCATTTACGTAACATTGCAAAAATCAGGCACATCCTGTCTCAAAGAGATGCAGAAAAACTAGTCCATGCATTTGTTACGTCTAGGCTGGACTATTGCAACTCTCTATTATCAGGCTGCCCCAATAAGTCCCTTAAGACTCTCCAGCTTATCCAGAATGCTGCGGCACGTTTACTGACAAGAACCAGGAAAAGAGCTCATATCTCTCCAATATTAGCTTCTCTACACTGGCTCCCTGTAAAATCCAGAATAGAATTTAAAATCCTTCTCCTCACCTTCAAAGCCCTAAATGGTCAGGCACCATCATATCTTAAAGAGCTCATAGTACCCTATTACCCCACTAGAGCACTGCGCTCCCAGAATGCAGGGTTCCTTGTGGTTCCTAGAGTCTCTAAAAGTAGAATGGGAGCCAGAGCCTTCAGCTATCAGGCTCCTCTCCTGTGGAACCAGATCCCAGTTTGTGTACGGGAGGCGGACACCCTCCTCACATTTAAGAGTAGGCTTAAGACTTTCCTCTTTGATAAAGCTTATAGTAGGGCTGACTCAGGTGAGCCCTGAGCCACCCCTTAGTTATGCTGCTATAGGCCTAGACTGCCGGGAGACTTCCTATGATGCACTGAGCTCCTCTCTCCTCTCTCCTCCTCTCCATCTGTACGCCCTCATATCCCATCAATGCTTGTTACTAATTCAACTTCTTCCCGTAGTTGTGTGCTTTCTCTCCCCTTTTTCTCTCCTTCTGTTGCTTTCTGCAGGTGTTTCTGCCTCCGGAGCTGTAGGGTCTGGATCTATGGTTGCGGCCGCCTGCTGCCCCCGTGCTCCTCCTCTGCACCCGCTGCTGCAGCTGCTGTTGCTATTATTATTAGTACTGCTGCTGTAATATTGCTCTTAGTATTGTTTCTGTTGGTGTTGACAGCCATGCCATTGCCGCGGCCATTGCGTTACATCTCTGTGTGAAACTGTATTGTGCTGCTGTATGTTCTCTTCCCTCCTGCTCTCTCTCTCCTGCTCCCCCCCTCCCCCTTCAACCCAACCGGTCAAGGCAGATGACCGCCCACCTAGAGCCTGGTTCTGCTCGAGGTTTCTACCTGTTAAAAGGGAGTTTTTCCTTGCCACTGTCGCATAGTGCTTGCTCATGGTGGGAAATGTTGGGTCTCTGTAAATATAAAGAGTCGGTCTAGACTTGCTCTACTCGAAAAAGTGCCCTGAGATCACTTTGTTATGATATGGCGCTATATAAATAAAACTGAATTGAATTGAATTGAAATAACGTTACTGCATCTCAGTATGGTCATACCAATAAGGCCAACTGAACTGAATTGACAGAGAAAGAGAGAGAGAGAGAAAGAGACCGAGCGTTAGATCAGCGGGACGATTTGCTCTCAAGCTAAATTTACAGAGGTGCCTTTGTTAAAAATCATCTAGCTAACTCAACATTAACATTGAGCATCTGTAGGTTGCTAGTTGCTATAGCAATCCCGCCTCTCACAGACTGCTAGCATAAAATTGCTTGCTCTTGCTAAAACTAACTTAAAGTTAGCCAATGTTAACCTAACGTTAACTCAGTTGCCATTTCAACATCGCAAACTTACAGCTACAAACGCCTTACAACATGTGAACATGCAAGAAAAAACTCTAACATATGTATTTTTTTTCTTCTAACAATAATAGGTTATTGTACCAAGTTCGTCTTACCTCCAGATATCACTCCTTGTCACTGGGCCAATCCTTCTTGGTGATAATCCCCGGCTTCAGTGTGATGTGGGTGTACTGGTTGAGAAGAGGCTTGTTGTCGATCATTTCTTTGTCTGTGAAATGAATTTTCCTCTGAAAATCTCAGCGAAGTGATCTGTGGCATGTCTGCAAAGTTTAAAATCCTTCTGAGAAAGAATGTGCCCCTTGCTAGCAGTCTATATAAATGTCCAAATCAGAATTAAACTGACGTCAGAAGATAGCCAATCAAATTAAAGAAATGTAATTCAAAGCAAAAATCCACAAATCATGAACCTTAGAAGTGGCGCACATTTACGTGCTTAAAATTTAAATTCTTTTTAAGGGACCCCACACTAGATGTCTATCTGATTTTATTTTTAATTTAAGGAAGTGATAACATTGGCATTTAATTCAATGCCATATCTCAGAGGTTCTCATATAACAGAGGACTCCTATGCTAACTTTAGTCACTCCCAAATTGATCATCCATTGTCCAGGTCCTTTACCGCCCCACATCAAATAAAATGCAGGCTAATTGTCTTCCCTGAATATTAATGTTGATTATTATTCTGTGTTGTATCATTAAAAAACATGTCAATGAATGCCAACTATGTCATGATCCCAAGGACCTTAGTGTGGACTTGTGTGTTTTTTGGTTTTGTGTTTCCTGTTTTACTTTGAAATTACTGTTCTTGTTTCTTTGTGTGCTGTTTATTTCCTGTCTTTGTTCTTTTCCTGCCTTTTTTGATTGATTGCACCTGTGTCTTGTTACTTACCTGTGTCTGTTTCCCTCATTGTCTCCTCCCCTATATATACCGGTCCTCTCCTTTTGTTCTTTGTGGCGTCATTGTCTGCATTTCCCTGCACTTGGATTTTGATTACTGATGTTCTTGTGTTTGATGTGTTGGATGTTCTCCTCGTGTGTCGCTCCTGTGGATTCCCTGCGTGTCTGTCCCTGAGTTTGTGTGAGTTTTGTATTCCCTAAATAAATCCTTGGACTGCTCCTGTCTACCTGTCTGCATTTTGGGTCCTTCTCCCTGCTACCTGATATGGCTTGTCGTGGCAAGGCCGCCTTGAAGGCCTTTCTTGATAAACTAATAATGATTAGTATTATGACTATATGTATAAAAGCATGTCACTGAATTTTAACTGGACAGTTGGAATATCATCGTCATTAGTTTCCCAGGGAGCAAATAGAAATTATATTCAAATGCAATGGTTAGAAATTTGACATTCAAACTTTAATTAGGCTAGATAACAGCCAATCAGCAATGCCAAACAAGAAGCATTCTTATTAATCGTTCCAACGGAAAACAAGAGCAACCTACCAAGGAAAAAGTGTGAGGCTACTGGGGAAAAAAAAGGAAGGATTTATTTTAACTTTCAATGGAAATAAGCAAAATTGCTTGAGTCCTGGGCTTGGTGGTTCTCTGCCAGTTTCTTCACTGCGGGTTGCAGAGAAGTTAGTTTCAGTGCACCTGAGGCCACCAAGCGATTGTGGTACTTGGACTGCATGTGGAGGACCTGGCTGAATCCCTGCTCAACTATACGTTGTTGGGAAAGCAAGAAGCAGCAGCCTGGTCTTCTCCCAGAGAGCCAGGTAACGCTGCACATATTTGTCCCACATGCTGCCCCAGCCAGAGGTGTGAAAAGTAGCCTAGGCCTTGTTGTCCCACAGGATGTCAACAAGATACACCTGGATAGTGGGCTCGCATTCGGTCAGGTCCGCTTAAAAGGGCTGCACCACCCATCCATGTCGGCCTTAACCATCCTCAGGTGGTCGGTGTAAATGAGGAGGCGGTCATCAATAAGAGCCTCAGACACCTGCAATGAGTGTAACCACCAAATTGTTCTTGGTGCAGATTTTTTGACTATTTGTTTTTTAACTGGTCATTTTATTGCTAATTAGTCTACTAATAAATGTGTCTTCATATTTATAATGCACATATGTCACTTATTATCCAGCATGTAACTGTTGGGCATTAAATAGGGCAGAATTAATTTCCATTAAAATTAAAATCCATTTGAATGGAGTTTGGTCTGATATTATTTCGTGCTATTCCAGGCAAATTAAACCTGGTAAATGTCCCATGTTTTGGGATTTCACATTTCCTTTTATTTATAGACTTATTAAAGATGTTTAATGAAGACTTTAAGATCACAACTAGATGAAACTGTTTTAGAAATCTGCAGAGAAATGTTGCAGCGGTAAACTCGGCCGTCTCAGCAGGAATCAAACAGGCTGATGGCGTTGCTGTGACTCGGCTTGTCAGGTGGCAGGTGTCTGGTTTTAATATTGTTTTAAAAAACTTTGTTTATGATGATTATATAGTTTTTGTTAATATGCTTTGGCAACGTTGTCTTGTATGCAGTCTTGCCAATAAAGCCACGTGAACTGAATAGTGTTACAGTGTGTGTTTGGATGCTAAATGCTAAGTTGCTTTCATGGGAAGTCCGACAGCAGAATATCCCTCTTGTAAATTTGTAATCACAGCAATAACACGGTATTCACAGTGTAGAAGTGAATGCTATCAAGAGGAAGAAACTCTTAATTTCCTCCACGGGGAATACCAAGGAAGAGAGCGTCCATTTTCCTGAGTTGACACAGTAAACGCCATGTTGGTGAAATTTTATAGATGATTCTCTGACATCCCGTTCCCGTGAAGGCAGCATGGAGCTGCGCTACAGAAAGCTGACAGAAACACTGAAGTAAAGAGTCGTGGTATGGAAATGATACACCGTCTCGTCTAGTCGCATTGGTGTAAACTGGCAGGTTTTAGAATGTTGCAGATTGTATTTATTTGCAAGTAGTGGCAAGTTTCAGCTCCTCTCGTCGTGAATCTCCCCCATGAACACCTCACCGCCTCCCTTTCAAAAGTATTGCTTCCAGCGCCCCCTGGCATTCTCTGAACGCTCCCTGGGGCGCCACTAATCTAGTTGATAGTGCCGCAGGCTCACTGCGAATGACCCTTGACTCTATTAGCCCCTCTAAAAAAATTATTAGGAAGCACTCCATAAACTTTCATTGTTACGCAGATGATACCCAAGTATATCTATCAATCAAGCCAGATGAAACCAATCAATTAGCTAAACTTCAGGCATGTCTTAAGGACATAAAAACCTGGATGACCTGCAATTTTCTGATGTTAAACTCAGACAAAACTGAAGTTAACGTACTTGGCTCCAAACACCGCCGAAACACATTATCTAAAGATATTGTTACTCTAGATGGCATTGCCCTGGCCTCCAGCACCACCGAAAGGAATCTCATAGTTATATTTGATCAGGATATGTCCCCACATAAAACAAACTTGACCAGCTAATAACAACATACTGTTGGCTATATTGTATGTCATTTCCAGTAAAGAAACATCTAAATATCACAATATAAAATGTGTGTTTTCTGTTTAAAACATCTCTGCTCATCTAGTGATTAGGCATCTCGCCTATTTTTCCGCTTGACACACGTGGTTCTCAGCATAAATAGACAGTGAAAATGATCTATTGATAGTCATATTGGCATTAAACCAGCAACATTCACAGTTTCAATGTCTATATCTGTAGAATATGTCACAGACATGAAAAAAAAAGTGTTCCTTTAACTCCCCAGTTACAATTGGGCACAAGCCTCTTAACCATTTTCTGTCTAAACTAGCTGTCTAAACTGGCCCAAGCATCAAGTGTCAGTTATAATGGCCGCACCACACCTACATGAATATGATTGGATGTTACTAGTCAGCTGATAGCCACAAAGCTGTTAATGAGGCAGTTATTCGTGAAGCATGAATAAAATAACTGTCAATCATGTGTGACTTCAGTGCCCTACCTGAACAATGCTATGCTTCATTTCAGCAACGGACCTGAGCCTGACGGGCATGAAGCGATTACGCTGCATTAGGAGAAAGTCTACTGATAATCAAAAGTCCAAACTGACACAAACACAGGCCTGACAGGATATAACAGTACTTACACATCCAGCAGGATGGATAAAGTCCAATATTCACTTTCATTAGCTGCTGGACATTCAACCTTCTTCACCAGCTGGTTGCTTATATTGTCTGTCTTCTGTTTGGTGCTGCACCAACCCTGTTTCCTAGAAATTACATTTATATATTACTAATTTGCAACAGTAAATACATTTTGAGAGAAACATAATGCCACCTGAATTACATTTTTTATCAACATTACTAGGAAACATTTGTATAGAACAAATCTACCAGGTCGCTGGTACTGTTACCAACAAGGGATATTTAGATGTCTACTTGCAGGAGGAAGGATTACTCGGGACATAACGTTCATCTTCCTTTACTGTGGAAGATGGCAACATTTGTACAGTCTGTAGAAAGCTGTAACTCCAGTGCAGACGGACTTTTCGAGTCCACACCAGAGCCAGCAAGCGATCACAACAACAACATGTACCAAACTGGAAACAGGAACTAACTGCCACCTATGTAGTTCTGGTAGCAAGGTAACATTACCATAACAAAATATCATTTATACTGTTATTATGTCAACAAGACTGACATACTAAATAACATGGGGCACAGGAACAATAATAATACCAGTTCTACAATACTGAATGTTGGCTGTCAGCATAACTAAATTGGTACCACCATTTGCAAGAATGAATGATTTAGTGAAATCAAACTAATCCTCATTTTGTTCAGCAAGCTCCACTATTCACATCTGTGAATAGAGATTACGGTATTGATAGAAGAGATTCTGATGAAGATGAAATCAATCAGGCCACAAGTCAATTCTCAGTTCAAGCTGGTTTAATACAAGCGTGGTCAGACACAGAGTAGGAGTACAACCCTAGAGTCTGCAGAGAACAAAGGAAACTACTACTCTTTATAGTGTGTCCGTATACAATTCCAAGTGATGAGGCTACAATGCAAATTCTGACAATACATGGCCTGGTCCAGGAGTCCACTACAGTTACATTCCTAAATGGGAATCCATACACTGGAAAAACATAGTCTAGGTGACGCCAGATGTTGTTCTTCTGGTTTTCCTTCAGCAAACTCAGGGACCCTCCTGGGCCTCCTCTATACATTTACCATTTAGGGAATAAAGTCCAACAGTACACCCAAACTTATAAACGGATACATACAAGACTAAAAGTTTATATGAAATGATTATAAGAATACAAAAACATATGTGATTATGTTATGTCATCATGCAAAAACCACCTATGAGGTATGTTCAGTTAAACTAGAGACTCCCTAAACCAGAGTCTCTGGCACCACTATGTAATGAATCACACGTGCCTTTTAACCCTCCCTTCTCTACATGATAGTATCTTTGTCCCCTTCCATTTATTCTGAGTGCTTTGGGGCAAAACACAGCAGTAGATCACTCAGTCTCCGTAGGTCAATCCAGATTAATGCCAAGGGCCCAAAGCAATTTCCTTCCAATGTCTGCAACACCAAATTTCTTCCATTGCCTAAGGCAGATGTATTTAAAGAAGAGCAAATAAATAGCCTTCACCGACATCTAATTAAATTCATGGTCAACATCTTAGTCAAGGAGTAGCTGTGTACAGCTGGCACAGTGCTGATCTTTTATCTCCTGGTAATCTTCTACTAGACTTGTCCCTAAGCAGCATGTGGAAAGTCAAGCTCTTTCCATGCTTTTTTTTTTTTTTTTGCAAAGTCGAGAAATAAAGACTGTAAAGGCCAAAACACACCGCCGCCCAATGGCGCGCGTCAAAACAGCCGTCCCTGTTATTTTCTATGTACTAACCCACACCTGCAGTGGCTAGGCGCGCCCTGTGACACTTCATGCCACTGTCCTAGCAGCCCCTGAAAAAACGTTTTTTTTCCCAGAGAAAAGGTTTAGTACTTCAATATAATTTTGGCCCAACTACAGACGTTATTTACTAGTTTGTTGCTTGCTTTTCACTGTAGTTTTAACAATCACTTGTGACTTTATCTACAAGGCAAAAATTAAATAAATAAATAAACTCCACTCACTCCTTTTCTTGTACATCCTGGCTCCCGTAGCAGCTCTTCTTCTCCTCTGCTCCCATGGCAGCTGGACTTCCTCTCCTCACCTCTTGCTGTTGCTGTCTCTCCTGTGTGTAGAACAATGGATGAGGAGGGACTAGACTAGTCGACATGCTGCAGCACGACGCTTCCTATTTGTGCTAGGAGCAGCATGTGACGCGCGTCATATGGCATTGCAGCCGCAGTGTGTTGTGCTAAAGTATAACCACGTCCCAGTGTTCACCTGATGGCCAGGCCACTCCGCCGACCTGAGCAGCAAGTGTGCGTCACGGAACCTCTTGCTTTTCATTTCGCCGCCCATGTTAACAGGTCAGAGCAACCACACAGCCTGCGTGAGATGGTGCGTGGTTCTCAGCAAAAACAGACAGTGAAAATGATCTGTTGATAGTCATTTTGACATCAAACCAGCAACAGTACACCTTTTAATTTCAGTTTCAATATCGATATCTGTAGAATATGTCGCAGACGTGAAGAAAATCAAAGAAACTTTTTTTAACTTATTAACTCAGACAACAGATATTAAATCAATCCGACAGCAGCCTTTGCGCAAGCAGGAGGGACAGGTGCGTTTGACAGTGCACACATATGCATATGCAACATCCGGTTAGACTTTTAAAATAAAGCTTGCTGAGAAACCTTTCACATTTTATGATTTTTAAACATGCAGGAAAGGATGAAGTCAGGTCACAATATACATGGTAACAATAATAAACACTTGCTTAACCTTGTGAAACGGTTGCAGTTTGTTTAGGTTTAGGCACCAACCAACCACCCCAGCCACCTCCCTATGCAGACTCAAACACAGGACTTGGACTTGACTTGAGACTTCACAGCGAAGACTTGAGCCCTACTTGTGGCTTGAAAAACAACGACGTTGTCTTGACTTGTTTAGCTGTGAGTGCTCTGAAAATAATAATGAGTGCACAACAGTACTGGCTAATGGAGGACTGCATCTGCTGGTTTTTGTGCTGCCACTAGGAAGATATGTGCATGTCTTCTTTCGCAGCTGAAAACCTATAGCCCAAACACCTGATATCCAATCATAAGGAAATCTGTATATGGGCTGTGATTGGTGGTTTATAATCAACCTCAGCTGCTTTTGTGGATTTGACCTGATAACAGTATCTTTGCCAATAATGTTTCTTCTATAGCACATCTGGAATTAAAGAAACATCTGTGACCAGCAGATGCTTGCATTTAAAAGGCCTTTGTTTTTTCCCTGAGTTGTCCCCTCCAGACATTATATGTATACTTAATAACCCCACCCCCCACCCCACCCTGCGAAAGATGTAAAAAGAAGCTGGCTCTCCAGCTGCCTTGGTAGGACTGTAGCTGTTTTCCTTGCTGTCTTGTTTCCGTGGCTGGCAGGCAGGTGCAGGTCAATATTCAATCCATAACGTCACTTGATGGGATGAGACAATCCCATATAGCCAAGGAGCTGCCTCAGCACTTTTGAGCCAGGTCCTCCCTGATTGGCCAGCGGCGCTCTCAATACACATGCGCACACACACACACACACACACACACACACACACAATTTCTCATGTTGAACTTTACTCCACTGAGGTCCCCAACAAAATCAATGTGCTGTAATTTTTCTGAAGCACTGGAAGGAGCTGTGCTGAGGAGGAGAGAGGGATGAGGAAAGGAGGAGAAGGGAGAGGGAGGATCTGGTTACTGTAGTCAACATATGTTATGGATAAACAGGAGGGACTTGATCAGTTCAAATGGGAATTTTCTGCAAATTCAGCATTCATATTTTAATTTAATGGTAAATAAACATTCAAGAATGTGAAGTGTGTTGATTCTGTTGGGACTACATGATAAGATAAGATAATGGCAGGTTTATCTGACAAGATAATATAATGCTGAGATAATATAATGCTGAGGTAATATAATGCTGTGAAAAAGAGGCGTTGAAAGAAGAAAACTAGGCCAGAGAGAGACTCACAGACAAGAAGGGAACCCTGTGACTACACAAACATCTAAAGCTTTGTTTCAACTTGCACAGCTGATTCTTGGCAATCCTGAAACACAAAGATAAACCTGTGTTTAAACCAAAAAGTCAATTCATTCTCCATTCCTCTAATGATATTCCTCTATTCAAATGTTCTGTAGAGTGGTAGAACAAGAAATCCTTGACAGACATAAAACTTCTGACCAAACCCAAACAGAATCCGCTGATTTTTGCTGACAGTTTTCATTGGTGATCCAGAATGAAAATCTGCGGAATGCTTTTTTGCTTGTAATATGATAGACAATATTAATTTAAATGCACAGTATGTAATTTCTGCCACAAGTGGTCTCTCAGTCAAAACAATAACAAAAGACGTAGTTTGTCTTCATTATTAAACAACCATTGCCGATGAGAAGTGATCTTACGTGACCATGGATGTATAAAGAGAACAGGGCATGAGTCAGGCAGAAATCATGTTCGCAGACGAGGAATTGTATTACAGTTTTATTCACATTAAATTTAGTCACATTTGTTCACGTGTCATTTCATTCTAATGAAATAGCCGCAAGTAATGTTAGCTAACATAACATTAACTTGCTAACTTACCATTAGATGAGTCGACTACCCATACAGCCACTGTAGCTAACATTATGTAGTGTTCAACACGCTCATAAAGTTATTTTTAGTATGATTGTTTTGACCATGGATAACAGCGCTAGACTCGCCACATAACATTAGCTACAGTAGCTGTATGGGTAGTCGACTCATCTTGCTAACTTACCATTTGATGAGTCAACTACAGATACAGCTAACGTTACTGTTACTGTAGCTAACGTTATGTGGCGTTCAACACGCTCATTAAGTTATTTTTACTATGATTGTTTTGACCACGGATAACAGCACTGGGCTTGCCACATATAATGTTAGCTAAAGTAATGTTAGCTGTAATCAACTTATCTAATGGTAAATTAGCAAGATGAGTTGACTATCCGTACAGCTACTGTAGCTAATGTTATGTGGCAAATTCAATCGTGGCGTAACCCAGCGCTTCGTGGTCAAAACAGTCATATTAAAAATAACTTTGTGAGCGTGTTGAACGATACAGTACGCATTAGCTTGGTGGCTAGCATGAGCCACTTGTCAGAGTAGCACATTGTAGTAAGTTATATCGATACTGAAATATCATATCAATAAATTAGGTCTATACTGGATTACTGTTGCAATTAATGAAACAATTGTGCTGTCTGGCAGAAAAAATGCTGTATTACTGTTACTGAGTATAATTCTGTGACATATCATATTCCTTCCTTCCTCACTCTCTGACGTATCATCTGACGTATCCCATGTTTCCCCGGAAGTTATAGCAACTAGGGGGGGTGAAGGGTAAAGGGCATATGACGCCATTGACAGGCGACAAAATGAAACAGGCCGTTACCTTGAATAAAATTGTGATTTCTCTGAGTTTGAACATTGTTGGAAACATTTGGGATGATGTAAGTACACAACTCAACAAAATATATAATATAGGTCTAGTCATTTTTAGACATTTTATACAGAAATGTTACATATTATACCTTAATAAGGACACACAATTCATTAAAACAAGCTAAAATTACCTAAAGTAGGCTGAAAGAAATATTTACTAGATTTTAGTGGAACCTTTGAATTTGAGATTTTCAAATTTACCAACAGTTCAAAACGTGTGAACATTTGTTGAAAAGTCAACCAGCATAAAATGTTGGACACATGGCCACTAAAATGCAAGGTTCAGTGTGGAGGACAGAGAGAGAAAAATCATTTGGAAAACCATTAACCATTAATCATTCATCCTCCAAATATTCAACACATAAACAAACAAATACATGAATAAATAACTGGTAAGGTGCTTGACCTCAACTTCACCAAATATCTTTCGCAAACCTTTAAAAACGGCAAAGGCAAAAACATGACACTCAAACAAACTTTCTTAGATACTCTAAAATAATGCATCTGCATTTATTTAATTTTTTTTAAGATTATTTTATTTTATATTTTATATACAACCAACAACATGATACACAGTGACAGAAAAAAAAGGGATAAAAGAAAAAAAAATGAAATAAAATAAAGTCACATAAACTAGAAATAGAAATAAGATAAAATAAAATAAAAATAAATGTATACGCTTGGATGATATAAAATTAAGCTTGTGTACAGTGCACAGTGTAAAACTTTTGCAATATTTGCTAATGGCAAAAACAACAAAAACAAGGATGCACAAGGATACACAGTTTTAGGATGTGCAAAGTGAAAAATACAACTGTCAATTCATCTTTTTTATATCTTTAGTTGTTTAATAAAACTATCCCACCTGATCATTATATCTTTACTCTTACTCTGTCTTTTTGCTCCTCCACTCCTTAAAGGCAGGCCTTTCAGAGCTCTTCCAGTATTTGAGGACTGATCTGAGCATTGAAACAATTCCCATACATATAATTTTAAATTCTACATTACATAGCAGGCCTACCCCACAGTGGCTGTATGACAGGACAGTCCCACAGTGCGTGAAGAAGGGAGCCTTGTGCCCCTCTACATCTCCAGCACATCTTATCCTGGCTCAGCCCCATCCGGTGTAGTGTGATGGGTGTGTAGTAAACTCTGTTCAAAACCTTAAATAGGATACCTCTTCCCCTAGCTTCTGTTATATTCCTCCCATTATTTGATACAATATATGACCAATGTCTCCTTATCTATTTCACATTTCAAATCATTTTGCCATACAGTTCTCAAACTGTCACGAATAACACTGTTCATTTTGCATAACATTTTATAACATACTGAAGCTGTATGATTAAGTAACACTATACACTTTGGTTGCACAGCTTTTGATTTGCATGTATATCCAAACATCCTTATAATTCAAATTATACTGAACACACATCTCATCAAAGATATACTTCATCCTTGTGAAGATCTCCCAAGGTATGCACTCCCTCTTTTACCCATTTTTCCCAATAAACAGACTTCTTTCCCACACAAATTTCAGTTATTCCATACAGACGCATATCTCTGCATATAGGGAGATACCTTCATCATTTTGTGTGTCATATGCCATACCTTCATGGAGTGGTCGGAGATAGGATTGATGTCCTGTATATCTGAATTTTTGTCGATTTTTGAGATAATACCTGCAATGGTTTAAATGGTGCTGTCGTATTCATTTCTAGTTGCACCCATTTTGAGTTTTCTCCCTCCAACTTCCAATGTTTACCCATTTTGACAGTTCAAATGCCATTTTATATAGCTTAATATTTGGGAGTCCTAGCCCCCCATATCATTTGGGGCCTGAATCTTTTTAAAACAGATTTGAGGCCTTTTTCCTTCCCACAGAAAATCTTTAATGAGAGCATTATATTGTTTAAAAATCGTATTTGGGAAGTTTATCGGGAGCATCATAGACATATAATTAAATTTTGGAACAATCGTCATCTTAACAGCATTGATTTTCCCCCATAAACTTAATTTTTATATTTTTCTAAATATTGCTTTATCTTCTGTAACACTGGTAAAACATTCAGACTTACAATTGTGTCCAAGTCTGGCGTTAGTGATATGCCAAGGTATTTCATACCCATTTGGACACATTTAAAATTGAAAGAGGTGATGTACAAATTGCAGAGATAGGCATTGCTTCTGATCTATGCCAATTGAGCCTGTATCCTGATATCTTAGAGAACTGTTGTACTGTTTCCATGAGAGGAGGAATTGAGGAAACAGGGTCTCTTAGCAGCAACAAAATATCATCTGCATATAGAAAAAGCTTATGCTCCTGACTCCCTCCATGTACTCCTTTTATTTCTGGATTTTTTCGAATAGATATAGCTGGTGGTTCTAAGGCTAAAAGAAATAGTAGGGGTGACATAGGACATCCCTGCTTGGTGGACCTTGATAATCTAAAAAAGGGGAAATCATTCCATTAGTCTAAACAGTGGCCTTGAGACCATTATACAGGGCATCAATCCATTTCCGAAATTCTGGACCAAACCCAAATTTACCAAGAACCATCAACAAATATTTCCATTCTACCCTGTCAAAGGTCTTCTCTGCGTCCAGGGAAAGCGCAGTGACAGGGCAGGATGCTGACCTATTGAGCCAAATAAGATGCAGAAGGAGCCGGTTGAGCTCCTATTCTTCATAAAGCCCACTTGGTCATTATGAATAATACTTGGGAGAACTCTTTCTAGTCTGGCAGGTAGAATCTTTGATAGCACTTTTCCATCAGTATTACTCATTGAAATAGGATGATAATTAGCAGGATCCATTAAGTCTCTATCCTTTTTGGGGAGTTGTCAGGGCCTCCCTAAAGGACTCAGGTATTCTTTTTATTTGCAGTGCTTCTATAAAGATATCTCTTAGTCTTGGGGCAAGTATATCAATGAAAGATTTATAGTCCTCTATGGGAAAACCATCTAACCCTGGGGATCTAAACTTTCTGCCTCTTCTTTGGAAAGCTGAGGTAGTTGTATTCCACCAAAAAAAAGCTTTGTAGTCTACCTCTTTTGATTTATCCTCAGACTGATACAACCGTATCAGAAATCATAAAAAACTCTGTTAATGCTCGTTGTGTCTACAATGAGTTTACTTTCTCCTTGCATCTGCATTTTGACTTATTTTCTCACAGCAACTAACTTTGATCTTAGCTAACTGAAAACAATACACAACTGTCACACACATGCACAAGGGGGTGGAGATGTGTTAACATTCTGAGTTTTACAAGCAGCATCTCTATTTGTTTCAAATCTGCCTGAAAATGCGGAGGTTCCATTTGGGCCAATGAAATTACTCCATGCCACAAAAGTTTAATAATGACAACGTTTCAATCCTACTTGGATCTTCGTCAGGTCAGAATGTTTGAAAAATGGAAACCACACCCATATTTATACATCATGCACACTAATAGGCTGACAAGCTCTATGATGGCAGACAGGGCTGTTGCTCTAACCTGAAAAAAGGGCAACCACCACCACCCCGATTTTAGGTGTCAACCTTTTGTATGTACCTGAATGGTGTAAAATATGGTAATTTTACCAACCACAAATACATTTTAAGAATTAAGATTAATGAAATTAAAAAACAAGAAACAATATCTGCAATACTGTGTTATTATTATTATTATTATTATTATTATTATTGCAGATATAGTTTCTTGTAACTAGTTTAAGCAGCACTATGATTTGTGTCTTGAGCTTAACACTGCCATCTATCAATTTGATTGTAAAAGACGTGTACCTGTATGGTGATCATACCATTTCAACATGACACAATGGTCCTTCATTTGTTATAGACAGCAGATGCTATGTAAAGCTTTCAAACTTTGAGGCAACATATTTGAAACCAAAAAAGTGAAAACCATGATATTCAAACTTCAAACATAAATTCTTTGAACTCAGATGATTATGAGAAGATATTGTACACATGTAAAGTAGATTTTAAAAATTAGAGAGAGGAAATTTAATATACTCATCCAAAACCAAGTATTTGATTGTACTCATATCTCATATCTCCACAAATGAATACCACAGAATATCTGGATTACAATAATAAACATTTCTGTCTATGAAATTTCCAGAGACAATAATATAAAGACAGTGCCAGGCAAAATGCTATCATTCTTTTCAGTTCAATTCCATTTTATTTCTATAGCGCTTTAACAAAGCGTTTGTCACAAAGACCCTTTACAGACATAGCCTACATACAATTTAGAGAAAAAGAACTTAAGGCATCTGTTGAAGTTTGGGGCATTAACATTAGCCCCAACAATAGCAAGGCTATAACAACAAGGCCTATTCATATGAATTTTGTATGACAAATTATGAGGAGTTTTTGGGTGTGCTTTCCTACCATCTCCAAGTATTCCAGCCTGCAAACCCTATTTGTGGCTGTACAAAAACCTCCCCCCAACCCACACACACATATTTCAAATGACTGTGCATCCTCCTCAAAGTTTCACAACTGAAATCAGCCTTATAAAAAACATTTGGTTCTTCTATATGAACAAGAGCACAACTCAGAATTTTGCAAGAATAACTACAATTGTAAGTGATAGCAGCCAAGAAGTTATTCTTTAGGACAAACAATATCTAATCTAGCATCATTCAACAGTCAAAACCATCAGATCCCTGTATCTCTACAGAACGCCCACTTAATGTAACAGTCGTAACTGTGGAGTTATTTTGCATGTAGCCTGCTGACTATATGTTAGCCAGCTAGCTAGCTTAGATTGGTTCATGTGATAGTATAATATAAGCTCCATCTCTGTGTCCTGCGGAGGTAAGCCTATCAAAACGTAACAAAAGTTTGGATGATATGGCGATTTAATTTGGTCTAACTTACTAGCAATTATGGGCTACTTGTATTTATGCAGCCACAGCAAAAATAAAACTTTTTTTTCCCTCCAGAGGGGCAGCTCAGCCAAAACAACAACCAAAAACAATTAACAATTCAATAAAGTGCATAGAAAAAGGTACATAGAGAAAAACAGTAATATAAAAGCCATACTTTAAAATTTCAACCATATATCTTATATATAAACATTCTATCAGATTCATTATCTCATATATCAGAATCTACATCACCTACATTAAAAAATATTGTATTAAGTTAGAGGAAAAAGAGAAGCAATCTTAAATTCATGTACAGAAATTGGGTCTTAACACCCTTCTATAAAAAAATTAGCTAAATTAAATCACAATAAGAAAAAAAGAGACAAAACGATACACCTGTTGTATATATAAATTAAACATTTTCACAAATTTGTGTCAGGGTCTAGAAAATAAAGAAAGTAAAAAATAAATAAATATACATCTATATATATATATATATATATATATATATATATATATATATATATACACACACGCACATATATACATACATATATATACAAGGCTCGGCTAAAGAGCCTGTCTATACTTCCATTCGCACTGTCCCTTCTCGTTAGGCTTTGCCATGTACAGTGTCTGACCTTGTGAATGTGTCAGTGCTGAGCCTGAGGTGTAAGGCTGCACTGTGTGTCACGCTATTCCCTAACTTTGAGGAGAGCAGCGACAGCTAGTGAATGAGGTGAGCCAGGCGCAGTGGGTTTGCAACGCTTTTGAATCATTCATGGCCCATCCTAGGAATCAGGATGTCACTGGAGAGGAAAACAGGACAGCTCCACTTGCTGGATGGATGCTCATCTGAACTTAATCATTTAGGAAACTCACTAATTTCTAATTTATATTGCACATTAGAGTTGGCCTGTTACAGGTTTTTGAAGGCCATGCATATTTAGATTGAACCACAGCCAAAATTAGTGAAAGTAATGGTATATCTTTTCTGGTTATTTTCATGTGAGGAAATTGCAAAAAAACAAAAACATAATGTTTTATTCTTGACAGGATAGAAAGGTCACTAAGACACAATTCAGACCATCATGGGATGCTAAACTGACACCCAGAATAAGCATTATCATTATTAGTATTTGTGAATACATTACAATGAAATCAGGTTAAAGGTTTGACATATTATTTATCAGTTATACAAGAACAACAGGGGCTTGGTTAAAAAAACTGAGGCAAGGAAGATAAATCTCACTAGACATCAGTTTAAGATCCCAATTACATGCTAATTTTCAAAGGGAGCAACACGCTGTGAAGATATAAAATTACTCATACATGCACACTTATTGATACTAACTTAAGTAGAAAAATGGGTTCAGCTACTATTGAGCTATTAAATGAATTTCCTCTTCTGCTCCTTTTCAACCAATTAGTTGATCCCAGACAAATATAATAACTTTAATGTAGAAAAAGTATTAGGATGTATTACTAATGAAAGCATATTATCATATTATTGGTCAAAAACAATAGGTTAAACCAGTAAATAGGCTGTTAAATTAGAAAAAGAAATAAAATGTTGGTGGTTCTCAGAAATGCCAATGTTAGCCAATGGGGACACACCCCTGAAAAAAACCCACCCACATGAGAGGTTTGTGTCAGAACAGCAAACAGTCAGGCAGCACAAATGAGAGAGCTGGCAGCTTAACCGCAAAGCCGACAGTGACGGCAAAATTCTGATCAGTGAGAAAGTAGCAGAGGAAACTGTAAACAAAAGGATATATGTTCAAAAAAGTAAAAGACCAATAGTTTACACCAGGGGTTTTCAAAGTCTGCAACTGTGGGCCTCTCCTCAGACAAAGCTTGGAAAAAGGCGCCCCCTGACCGCGCCTGACCGGCTCTGTACAGCTTTTAGCTCGCAAGAAAACTGCTCTTAGGGGCCACGCAGCTGAAGAAGGGAACCTCTACCAGCTATTGAAAGTCAGAAGTGAATATGACTGTGGACTAGGGAAATGGTCTGTCCACATGAAAGAAGGATTACACATCCCCCCAAATCCAGAATGAAATTTTAACAGCATAACTAGGGAAATCACAAGCTGCCTTTGCTCCAGTATTCCATTGTCATTGATGGAACACAGGACATAGTGACATAGGACACAGGACACACTGAACAGGAAACAATATGTGTTAGGTATGTGGACCATGAATTGGTCCCCCACAAGGCCATCCTGGGATTTTATGAAGTCTCAAACACAACTGGTGAGGATTTAGCAGAGGTTGGGGTCGTAATAAGCTGTTTGCACAACCAGCCTATGGTCGTGTTTTTGGGGAGGACAGTCTCGACTTACAATAAGTGCATTTCAACCATGTGGATACAATCCAAATATTGCAAGAATCATGCAAGTACATCAACTTCATCAAACATGCTGAACTGCTTAAAGTGCCACAATTAGAAACTGTAAGAGATAGAGAAAGGGGTTTTTGTTTTTTTTAATACATTTTTATGGGCCAAGGTGCAGACAGATGAGTTTTTAGTCTGCGATGGAAGATGTGTACAGTTTCTGCTGTCCTGATGTCAATGGAGCTCATTCCACCATTGTGGAGCCAGGACTGCAAACAATCGTGATTTTGTTGAGCGGTAGCTGGGCCCACCTTGTAGTGAGGGAGTAGCAAGCCAATTGGCAGTAGCAGAACGTAGTGGATGGGCTTGGGCGTATGGTCTGAACATGTCCTGGATGTAGAAAGGGCCTGAACCATTCGCAGCATGGTAGGCAAGTACCGTGTCTTGAATAGGATTCAAGCAGCCACCGGTATCCAATGCAGGGTGCAGAGGAGCGGTGTAATGTAGGAGAACTTGGGTAGGTTGAAGACCTGCTGCACTTTGGATGAGCTGCAGAGGTCGGATGGCATATGCAGGGACACCAGCCAGGAGCGAGTTGCAGTAGTTGTAGGTGCGAGATAACAAGGGCCTGGACCAAAACCTGTGCTGAAGATCTTCCATGACGTTGTGCTGCTGTTGGAGGGAGGTCGGCTTCGGACAGAAATATGCGGCCTGAGCCACGCTCTATCATGGACAGAGAGCGGACTCCACTCTATCATTAGTCATTTGTTTAAACTTTACAGAAAATAAAGAATGCATCGAATTACATGTTAATTTCTAGTAGGTAACCAAGGACTTTTCAAAACATTTGTAGTGTTAGTCGCCTTGCTAGACTGAGGAGGGGACACTGGCAATACAAGTGAAAGTGGTTAGTTTCTTATTTTTATTTTGTTTAAAAAGAAAACCTGATTGCAGCTGCCATACCTTGCCATACACAATTGACACTTATGTTTCTCAACCTCAGCTGACTTCATGAGGACCAGGGACTTCACCGCGACACTGTCTTGTAGCGAACCAGCTGTCTTCACCCATTTAGTCACAATGCTTCCGATATGACTGAATTTCATGGTCCTGTGTGCAGGTAGTGCTCATAGGAGTTGTAGGATCATAGTGTCACATTGCAATGAGTTTATTATTTCAGATGCCTTTTGAGAAAACTACAATAAAAAATAAACAAAAGTAAAAGAAATAAAAAGATATATAGAGAATGCCACCCGCCAAAGTGGCTAGTAAGAGTGACTGTGTTACACGCCACTGCCAAATTCTACCCGCATTTGGTGGGTGCTAATGTCAAGCCCTGGACATGATATCTCCATTTGAAAACACCCGCTGCTAGCTATTATTATTATTATTTTTATTATTATTATTAACATCATTACCACTAACATCACTATTACTATTACTTTACATCTCTATGTGGAACTTGCATTTTTGAATTCAAAGGGGCTTTATTGGCATGGGAAACAGATGTTTACATTGCCAAAACAAGTGTGAAATAAAAACATGTACATAAACAGAAGAATTGTGATTTTGCTCCTAGACTTGCATGTAAAAAATACAAATAAGTGAGAACTATATAAACTCAGCAACACTGCAACAATTGTTTAATGAATGTAAATGTGTGTGTGTGTGTGAATGCATGCGTGTGCTGTGTGTGTCTAGGTCATTCACTCAGGTTGTGGCATGTTGATATATACTGGACAGCAAGATATGTTCTGTCTCACTCTCCTATGAGTATTTTTAATTTTACGATCTGTGAAATCTGAGATCAGAATTGAAATAGTTCAAGTAAATTTTCCTTTCATTGAATGTTTTAATGTTTGCTCTCTCTCTCTCTCTCTCTCTCTCTCTCTCTCTCTCTCTCTCTCTCTCTCAATTCAATTCAATCTCTCTCTCTCTCTCTCTCTCTCTCTCAATTCAATTCAATTCAATTCAGTTTGCTTTATTGGCATGAATGTAACAATGACAATATTGCCAAAGCATCAGGTAATAATGATATTAAAACAATAATAAGAATAATAAAAAATAAAAATAAAAAATAAAAAAGGTACAATTCATAAAGTCAGGAAAATAGCAAAACATTTAAATACACATGAGAGACTCTCTCTCTCTCTCTCTCAACCGGTCAAGGCAGATGACCGCCCACCCAGAGCCTGGTTCTGCTCAAGGTTTCTACCTGTTAAAAGGGAGTTTTTCCTTGCCACTGTCGCCTAGTGCAGCTCATGGTGGGAATAGTTGGGTCTCTGTAAATAATATTATTAAGAGTACAGTGTAGACCTGCTCTATATGAAAAGTGCCCTGAGATAACTTCTGTTATGATTTGGCGCTATAGAAATAAAACTGAATTGAATTGAAAACAACAAATGATATGTCATGTCTTTTCTGAGTTAAAGTACATTTTCCTGTAAAAAAAAAAAACAATTATAAGAGTGTGATCAGACTGGATACACTATTAGCTCTGAATAAAGGGAGTAAAAAATGCATGTATTTTGAAGTTACAGTGAGAAGGTATATGTGCTCCTCATAATAAAGAGTACTAGACACTGAACTTGAATATAAACAATAGCTAACATTAATTTACAGTGATCTTGATAGTGTGTTGCTTTTAAGTAGCTGGGAATATGATAAAAGCACACACACACACACACACACACACACGAATACTGGTTTCTCTGAGGCAGGGACATATGGCAGGTTGTCTCCTGATTACCTCCATTAAAGCTGCATAGCCCTGTTCCTCCCCATAATCACCACTCTTAATTTGAGTAATCAAATACACCAAGGAGGGGCATGGCTCTGTCAAGTGCACCTCAGAGATGATCAGCTTGCTGCTATACTGCACCACAGAAGTCACAAGCCTGCAGCTTGTGCTTTTTGCAGAGGTTAAACGCTCACAGAGAAGCCTGGAAGTTTCCTTGAGGCGTGACTCGCAGAATACACCTAATTACAGTTCAGTGTCGTGTTTGTTTTCATGGTAAACATGAAGTTTGAGTGCACTTTGCAGTGGTGCTTTCCACAGCAGCAGGGGTAGAGGGGCAGAACACATGAAGGCTGTAAAGATTTCATCACAAGCTGAGTGAGTGTGATTGAATTTAGAGCGGAAGACCAAGTGATGCATGTAAGCAGACAATTCTTGACATTCTGCCTGGATTTTCTATGTAAAATCTGGATGTCCAGTGTCAACTAGCAGCTAAAAACCTTGTCAAGGGCGCCTCTATACAGTTATACAAGCCTGACCACTGCTCAGTTATCTTCTGTAAAATAGCGCTGCAAGAAAACACTTGTATAGGCTTTGGTTAGTGCACAGTAGAGCTGAGCAATGAGGGGTAGTACAGATTAAATGCATGCTGATCATGCATGGCTTTGAGTTCATGTTTAGTCTATTAACTTTATTTAGCCATATAATAGTTTTCAAACAACCATACTAACTGTATTCAAACACATTATTGTTCTGGAAGTACCCATAGTCTGCCATACTTTATATCTCAATGAGTAACAAGAGTGTGTGTGTGTGTGTGTGTGTGTGTGTGTGTGTGTGTGTGTGTGTGCTCTGTGAGGCTGTAATGCTCATTGTAAAGACATCCATACCAAACTGAGCTCAAAAACTGTGTTCTGATCTTTACCAGTTGCGATGAAGTAAATGTAATAATTGGCATGAGGGTGGCATCAGAAAAAATACAAATATTTTGCTGCCACACACACATGGGAAATTAATCGTTTTTTTATTGTTTATGTATTATTTATCATTAAATTCAGTTCTTTTAGTTTAGTGTGTTAGCATGTTAACATTTGCTATTTGAAATTTTGACCACCAGATGATTATTGGCATTATCAATTATAATGCTATATAAGATCTGACAAGATATCTCCGTATCTGACTTTACTTTCCACATCATCTCTACTACTATTCTCCTTAGCCAAACCAAGACCAACGCATTCATTGGCAACTGAATCCATATCATTAGTAGTTCTTTGTCAGGAAATGATTTGGGTGTCCTGTTTTTCCAGTTCCATTTTTAATAATGTTATTCAAGACCTTCCAGGTATTTTTAATATTGTTTTTGTTGTCCTCCAGTATTTTACTGTAATAGTCCCCTTTTCTGCTTCTTATGATTCTTGTCAGTTTGTTGTATACACTACATGCACAATTATTAGGCAAGTTGTATTCCTGAGGATTCATTTTATTTTTGAACAAATACAGTGCTCTCAGTCAATCCAAAATGTTAATAAACCTCAAACCTGAGTATTTAACAAAGGAAAAGTGAGTTTTGGCTTTCTCAGGAGAATATCTATGTGTGCACAATTATTAGGCAACTATTAGTGTGCAGAATTATTATGCAACTAAATGGAAAAACAAAGAATTTCCCATCTCACTTGTTTATTTTCATTTATTAGAGTAAGAATAACAAATAAACAACTTGAAATTTACAAATAAACACTTCTGACATTTCAACAAATATTCAGTGACCAATATAGCCACCCTTCTTTTCAATAATTGTCATGAGCCTTCCATCCATGGAATCTGTTAGTTTCTTGATCTGTTGATAATCAACTTTTCGTGCAGCAGCAACCACAGCCTCCCGATTGCTGTTCAAAGAGGTGTATTGTCTTCCCTCACTGTAAATCTCACGTTTAAGAAGGGCCCACAAGTTCTCAATAGGGTTTAGGTCAGGTGAGGAAGGGGGCCATGTCATAATTCTGTCATCTTTAAGGCCTTTGCTGGCTAGCCACGCAGTGGAGTACTTGGATGCATGTGATGGAGCATTGTCCTGCATAAAAATGGCCTTCTTGAATGATGTAGACTTTTTCCTGTACCACTGCTTGAAGAAAGTATCTTCTAAAAACTGGCAGTAGGTTTGGGAGTTGATTTTAAGTCCATCTTCAACCAGAAAAGATCCAACTAGCTCATCCTTAATAATAGCAGCCCATACCAGTACCCCATCTCCACCTTGCTGGCGTCTGACTTGAAGTGGAGCTCTGTGCCCATTAGTGATCCAGCCACGGGCCCATCCATCTGGTCCGTCTCTGAGCACTGAACACCTTATACTTCTGGACACTCCAGGTAGGTTGCATTTCTGGAATATGGCAGCACTGGAGGTTAATGGGTTCCTGGTAGCTTCACGTTTAATTCTTCTCAAGTCTTTAGCAGTTAATTTGCGTCTCTTTTTCTCCACACGTTTCTTGTGACCCTGTTGACTATTTGCAACAAAACGTTTGATTGTTCGGTGATCACGCCTCAATAGCTTAGCTACTTCAAGAGTGCTGCATCCCTCTGAAAGGCATTTTACAATTTTTGACTTTTCAGAGTCTGTTAAATCTATTTTTTGGCCCATTTTGTCTGAGGTAAAGAAGCTGCCTAATAATTATGCACACCTTGATATAGGGTGTTGATCACTTTAGGCCACACCCTCCCTCATTACACAAATACACATCACCTGATAATGCTTAAATCCAATTAGCATTCAAGTTTATATAGCTTGGAGTTGGAAAATATGCATGAAAATGACAATCAAGATACTCACTTGCCTAATAATTGTGCATGCAGTGTATGTCTTATAAGTGTGTTCTGCTTCTTTTGTTCTTTTCTTTAAAAATTCTAAATATAATAGACTTTTCTGCTTCCATGCATTTTGTATTCTCTTAGTTAGCCACGTTTTTTCAGCAAATTTCTGTTTCCCTACTTTCTTTACCAGAGGACAAGACTTATAGACTTGATGCATTACATCTAATAATGTATCATACTCATCAAATAATAATACCTGTCAGATATCAGTGAGTGCAGCATTCCTCAGTACTTAAAGTAGCCAGCCTAATCAGGTTAAAGAGATTTTTGCTGTATGATAATAGATGCATGAGACTTAACCCTAACTTAGGTTTTAATGGACTGAGATCCCTGTTAGTATAAAAGATAAGCAGATACTTCAGCGTGTCAGTTACAGAAAAAAATACAAAGTTAACAAAGATCTGACTGACAGCTTGACTGTACGTCAGGGGTCAGGAAGCGGCCACTAAGTTTTCACACCACAGCATGGATGCACACAGTCCAGGTCAGAACACTGTCTTTCCATCTCCACATCGTCTCCCTCACTTTGAAGTTGGGTTAGCAGAGGCTTTTCGCCTTCCCTTTCATGACCTGCCTTGTCAGATTAACTCAAATCTGGTAGGCTGAGATTGAGTCTGAGGGCTGTCACATGTTCACAAAGTATGCGAGTGTGAGTGTTTGTGTGTGTGTGTGAAATGCGCAAGCTGTCTGCTACCCCATCGATTTGTATTTGTGAAGAAAAGAGAAATGGCAGTGCAGGGTGGCAGAGGTGGGATGAGGATTGGAGAATTTGGGATGAGTCAACGATAAAATTACAATGCCATGTACAGACTACCCCACCCCCAATTCAAGCTGAAATTTTAACCTTTGAGATACTGTACCAGATCGACTCATTTGCAAAAAGCAGGGGAGCCTGATTTTGAACAAAGCATTTTTTGCACAATACAAACCCAGCAGCACCACCATTTTCTTTTCCAGAATTCCTACTTCAATTAAATCCAGTCTGGTCTGAGAGATACAGGTGGTGTTTACTGTATACTGTGTGTGTGTGTTCACTCAGCTCATTGATCTTCAAAACTGTTTGCTCTGTTAAAGAGCCTTCAGTATTTGAATTTGTGTTCTGTGTGACAGTTTAAGAGGCCTCATAATATAGACCAGGAGCACTCACATCAAGAAGGATAGATAATTTAATGTTATTAAATTAAATTAAATACAGCAACATAGTCACAAGGAACAGTCCAGTGGAGTGTTATTGCTACAGTTTGTTGAGGGCAATGATGGCAGAGGGCACGGAGCTCTTACTGTAGCATGCTTTTTTAAAGATCAGCAATCTGTATTTGTGGCCGGATGGGAGTAGAGAAGCACAAGTTCAGGGGGTGGCTGGGGTTGTGTGCTATGGAGAGTTCTTTGCATGTAATGGCAGTCTCAGTGAGGGCTGGGAGGTTGGGAGACCAATGATTTTTTTGCATTGTGTGTGATTTTAGGAGTTTCTTCCTGTTGGTGACAGTGAGCATGGTGAAGTAGCATGTGGAACAGTAGATGAGGATGGGTTCTATGATACTCCTGTACAGGAAGAGCAGAGGGTGGGGTGTGACTGAGAGTGTCCTGAGTTTCCGGATGGCGGAGTGCCTTTGTTGGCAGCATTTATGGATGTCAGTAGCGTGATGATCAAAGATGTGATTCCAAGGTACTTGAAGCTCTCCACCATTTCAACTGGCTCACTGTCGATGGAGATGTGGCAGTGGGGGGTACTGAGTTTATTGCGGGTTTCAATGAGGAGTTCCTTAGTCTCAGTGACATTCAGGGGGGGCGTGGAGATGGTGGAGTTTGCTGATCATCCGGTGGCGTTGGATGGTGTTGAAGGCAGAGCTAAAATCAGTGAATAGAACCCTGGCATAGTGGCCAGGGGAGTCAGCGTGGACAGCGTGGATCCTAGGAGAGAGACAATGAGACCAGGCTGGTAGTTATAGCCTTGGTGAAGGCCTACACCAAATCACCTTAACAACCCTCCCTGACTGCAAGCTCCTGCAGGAAGAGACCACATCTCACCCAGTGTCAACTGGGATTAGCTAAAGCCCCCCACAACCCTCTAAGGATAAGCGATTATAGATGGATGGATGGATGGTAGTGTTTGTCTTAAGGCCTTTACACACTGGAGGCATTTTTTTTGTGCGATTAATTTGCACATCAATATATTTTTTCAAACTGTTGTTTTTGTCATGAGTACTTTCACACAGAAAGCGAATATTTCACGGCGAAAAAGCAATGTAATTTTTTTTTATATAACAAAGGACACAAAAATTATAAAGACAGTGAACTCAAGGACAACGTGTGGAGCAGCACTGCAGGATGCAGGATAGTGAGTAGATTAGTTTACTTTTGGATGTAGTAGAGTAAATATTCACAGGCGAGTATTTTGCATTTTCGTGTCGTTTATTCGTTACATCCCTGGTGTGTTAATGCCTTTACCCCTTTGTTTCAAAAATGGTCTGAACAGTCATTATTTATGTTCCCCTTTGTGCTGTTTGTTGGATCAGTTTTGTCTTTGTTAGGTCAGTTTAGTCTGACCAGTTCAATTCAGTTTACGTTAGCATAGCCTGTGTTAAGTGCTGTTCAGTTTACTTCTTTTATGGGCCCAGAACTTTGTTGGATATTTTGTAATTTTTTGTTTCATTTTTGGATAAATAAAACCCTCTTTTTGAAAATCCACCCAAGACTCCTCATGCCTGCCAGCTCAGTCCCTCACAGTCAAGGTTCAAGGTTCATTTATTTATTATTATACAACACAGGGTTGTACAACAAAATGCAAGCTGTAGTCCATTCATGCTACACACAAAAAAACCCACAGAAAACTATTATTCATGGTGAAGTGCAGAGGATGAATTGAGGACCCTCACAGCATGAGGAAAGAAGCTGCTCTGTAGTCTGGTGGTACGGAAGCAGATACTTTTATATCACTTGCCAGAAGGCAGCAGGGTGAACAGGCTGTAGCTGGGGTATTGTCTTTTATTATCCTTTGGGCTCTGCTCACCGATATCACTGATGCTCAGTAGATGGGTACCAATGATGTTATGGGCAATTGTAATCACCTGCTGCAGAGCCCTCTGGTTCTGGGCCTGCACATCCCATGCCAATTTGTAATGTTTCCAGTCAGGATGTTTTCTATTGCTTCTCTGTAAAAGTTAACAAGAACTTGGCAAAGGAATTTTGTTTGCCTGAGAAATACAGCCCTTTCTGAGCTTTCTTTACCAGGGTGGAGATGTGTGATGTTCATGACAGGTTCTCTGTGATGCTGATTCCCAGGAACCTAAAACTTTTCACCTGCTCCACCTCAGCTCCACTGATGTAGACAGGGGTGTGTTTTTCATAAATCAATGATCAGCTCCTTGGTTTTGTTGACGTTGAGCAGTAGGTTGTTCTTGCACTTTGTACATCCGTTTCATGGTGGAGATTGTGTTGAATTCTGATCTGAAATAAACAAACAGTATTCTGATGTAGGTGTTGTTATTTTCAAGATGTGTGAGGGCTGAGTGGAGGGCAGTGGAGATGGCATCCTCTGTGGATCTGTTGGTTCTGAAAGCAAACACGTGAGGGTCCAGGCTGGCTGGGATGTTGTCTTTGATGTGCTGGAGAACCAGTTTCTCAAAGCACTTCATCAGAATGGAGGTGAGAGCCATAGGGCAGTAATCGTTTAGACACTGCAGACTTTTTAGGTACAGGGACGATGGTGGCTGTCTTGAAGCAGGTGGGAACACGTCAGTAATGACATCGACTAGCTGGTTGACACATGTTCTTAGTACACAACAAGGGATGTTATCAGGCCCAGCAGCTTTACTCACATTCACTCTCAGCAGGATTCTTTTCACATTCACTGTGGATACTGACAGTGGCCAGTCTTCTGGAGGTGGAGTAGACTTGACAGCTGACTCTTTGTTGAGATCAAAGCAAGCATACAATGTGTTAAGCTCATCTGGCAATGTGGCCTCACATGCTTTTGTAGCCTGTGATGGTCTGGATCAATCTTTGGTGTTGTTGGTGTTGAGGTCTCTTTCCAGTCTGTTTTGCCTCCTTGATATCAGCTTTCAGCTTCACTCTCTTCCTCTCTCTCTCTCTCACACACACACACCATGAAGGTGTACATTTGTTCCATTTAAGGAACAACTCCAAGAACATAGACCTTTATATAAGCCAGCATGACACAACCAGGACACCAAACTGGTTGAAACTTGGTCAACAAACACAAAAACTGTTAATTTCCTCCTCAATCTATGTGCAACTAATACATGGACAGCCCAATATTATCACCCGATATCGGCTCATCACAGATATATCAGTTGTGTATATGTAAATTCTAAATTGCATGAAATTGTAACTTTTCCATCAGTTGACAGACATGAATCCTGAACTTTGAACAAAGGGTTTTGAATGGATGGAAGGTTGAATCCCTTCCATCCATTCAAGGTAAAATCCCTTTGACTTGGCATTCAACAGTATAATCCTGTGTTGCTGAACAGTGAACATTCTCTTACATTTATACCTATTGATACTTTTCATCTGTGAAAAAATGATCATGTGTTCAATGTGAACTAAGCTCGTGAATTTGATCCTTGTAGCACCAAATAATGGAAGTGCTCATCACTTCTGTTAATAAGTTCTTAGTCATACTTCTGCATCATTATACATTATGAATCCATGTTAATCTCAGCTCATTTGTAGTCATCTGTCTTCACCCAAGGCATTTCCCCAGCTTCTAAGAGTCATTTTTTATTTCTACCTCACTATCAAACAGGACAAGACACTGTGCTGTACTTCAAATCTTTCCAAGGTGCACACTGCCATCTAGTGTTCCTCTGGCTCTAATCCTGCATCTCAACAGCACACTACTGTATACTCTATACACTATGATTTTATAGTAGGGTATTGTACCATCTTGTAATAACAGGAAGTGACAACACATCTACACACAGAAATCACACTTCAAATTGAATAGCTACTGTACAGAATTTGACTTAATAGCAAGAGGACAAAATGTTTTTTCCAAACATTTAGGGTTTCTTTGTTTTCCACCAGGTTCCTGCAGGTGTCACATCACTGCCTAAAATGTTCAATTTTCCAGCTGCTCCAGCAGCTCACAGCTGGAAGCAGTATGTCCATAAACACCACCCTGAAAACAAAAAGTCACTTTTTCTGCATGAACATCCTACATACTCCAAACTAACTCTGTTAGATTTAGTATGTGTGGTATTAGGTTGACAAATGTGACAAAGATGGACTGGACTGTTTCCTCAGGGACCATCGTTTATTTGGTTCCATTTTAAAAACAATGGAAAATGAGGGTCATTCCCAGACTAAAGATGTCTAAATAAATACAAAACTGCAAACTTTCAAATGTTCCTCTTTTAAACTTGGAAAAAAATAGGTTTCTTTTGAATAAACTGTTACTAGAATCTTGCTCCCTTTAATGAATACATTTAACTTCTGAACAATACTAAAACAAAAGGTTGGGCAGCTAAATATGAAATAGAAACTAAAATCAATGAGTACAATCACACAAATCACATTAAATGATGAAACAGCTTTCTTCAGAAATGCAGCAACACAACACTGAAAGCTCCATAGTCTCACTCATGTATGCTAACTATTGTTGCTGCCTCCGTTTTCTACGATCTTGCGCTTCTTCTCCTCTGTTGAGACTTTGAAGACCTTGGCTCTGTAGTATTGCAGCTCTTTAATGCTCTCCTGGATGTCATCCAAGGCTCTGAAGGAGAAAACCAGAGTTTTTTTTTTTTCAAATAGAACGTTATTGTCCAGCCAAGGCCGTAAAATCACCTTTGGTCTCACCTTGGTTTTAACTGTATTCCTTGTATTATGCATATTCCTCTGAAATGAGTGCAGACCAAACTTGAAGGATAATTCTGATTCATTTCAACTTGGATCTTATTTTCACGTTTTGCATCAGTTCTGTTGGTTATGATAAACAGTGTACTTAACAAGTTAATTACTGAGATCTCAGAGCATGGCCACATCACAATAAAAGTTAGATGAGGCAAGAACCATGACAAGACAGGTTTTAAACAAAGCCCCAGTTATATTAACTTATTTTGAATGGTACAATTATTACCTAAACAGCACAACTAGAATAAGTACAGGAGGTCCAAGTTTAAGCAGGAAGTGGGTCTGTAAACAGTGATGGATGTTTACAACGGACGTTTTCCTGTACAATGAGGGATTATTAGCAACATTTTGGCTGCAGTCACTTTCAGTTTGACCTCCAACAGCTCATCAAGATTATCTACCACTTTATTTGGTTTGTTTCTAACCTGTCTGATTGCTCATGTTTTGCCCAGTCTGACATTATTGTAGTGATTTCACCATGTTCAAAGATCTCAGCAGTTACTTTGGTGAGTACAATATAATCATAATTGACAGCAACAAAGGTGAAAGCTGCCAAAGTAAGACGTCAGTTGAAATAATTCAGAATGACCCTTTAAGCAATGATCAGTTCACATGATTATGTTGATGTGTTTTTCTTATTGTTTACCTGTGGGTTGCTTTCTTGTGAGGCACCATCTTGTACTCCTCTGGAAACCACCGTCTGAAAGTGTTTATAGAACAAAAAGAAACCCACATTAATCTCTGTTTAAACTTGTCATGTACAGTCACATTGGAGAGAATGCCATACTATCTTCGATTTCTTCTAAGTACTTCTAAGTAGAGACACACTAATCATTCAGTTACCTACTCAGCAATGTAATATTAAAACTGGGCCTTTGACATGCAACTGATGAATACCAGAGAAGATCATTAGTGGGTATTAAGTAAATAACAAGGCCTTAATGAGAAGAGCAAGGAAGGTACCCATTAGGCAAGCTAAATAGACTAGGGAAAGAAAAAAAAAAATCACAAATTGTGTTTATAGGAGTGTTTCCATATCATTCTTCAGAGTACAGGTAAGACAAATGTGGAAAATAATCCAATGCCTATTCAGACATACTGATTCAATCTCATCTGAACAAAACAGAGCACTCACTACAATGAACATCAAAGCTGAGAAAGTTTCCAGAACAGCACACAAACTCTCAAGACACTCCACCATCACACAACACTGGCCTGCAAAGCTCCTTGATGGTGCTAACATCAATGATTCTGTAGTGAAGGTGGTACATAAACTGTGGCATGTATTTATCCAGGAACCTCTTGTCCGCATGCACAGAGTTACCTGCAGGAAAAGGAATCATAGGACATGACTGGAGGAGCCAATTTAGTTGAGTAATATCAGTTCTGAGTGGTGATTAAAAAGTAACTCACCAGCAAGGGGACACTGTCCAGGGGGCGTGTGCTGTCTGACAAAGGACAGGAACTCATACTCCGCTTGTTCCAGGGTGATTTTACTGTCCCGTACAGCCTGGGTCAGTCCTGACTAAGACACAATCACACTGGCTATACATACACATCAATAAACAATTTTAGTATATAATAACAGACATCTTCTCATACATGCTAAAAGAATAGTTTGACATTTTGGGAAATATACTTATTCGCTTTCTTCCCAAGAGTGATGAGATGAGAAGATCCATACCACGCTCATGTCTGTATGTTAAAGATGCCCTGTGGAGTTTTTTACTCACCAAAACACATTGTATGCATTCTTGAGGTCTAACTAATGTACTGAATGCATTTCCTTCCTCATAAAACATTTGCAAAGCCGATTTTTTGAGTATTTTAAATCCAGCATTGTTTACATCCAGGTTTACTTGCTAGCAGTCTTCTTCTCTGCCTTTGCTGGCACATTGCAGCATGGCTTGGCACATTACCGCCATCTGTAGATCAGTGAAATAGTATAAAACCATTGGTAGGAATGTGTATTGCGACATCTGTGTGTGCACATGTATGTCCTTGTGTGCATCCATAAGATAAACAAAACGGGGACAAAAATTTCAATATAAAGCTAGAGCCAGGAGACGATTAACTAAACATAGCACAAAAATTGGAAGCAGGGGGAAACAGCAAGTTCAAAAATACACCAACCAAACCTCTAAGGGTGTTTTAACACCTAACCTGTTTGGTTTGGTTAAAATTAACCCTGGTGCATGTGTGAACACAGTAATCGCACTCGGGTGTGGACCAAAATAACCGCATCGAGACCCTTTAGAAGAGCGGTTTGTTTGTGGTGGGAACATGATCTGACCTCGATCCGACTCAAGTACGCTGTATACTCCACAAGTTTAAGCTAAAACGGCTCCTGTAGCTTTGCATTCTGGGATGCAGCAGAGCAGTTTTAATGGCGGACTACAAACCAACGTCAATGGTGCATGCCACCTCCTACTGTTACCGTGTGTAACATCCCCAGACACATCTGACCAATAAACGGAGTGAATGTTCTCACGTGGTTTGTAGTGATGCATTTTGGTTCGCTTGGATTTTTCCTCTGTGTGAAAAGAAACCGAACCAAGGTGAAAACGCTCTAAGTTTACAAACTCATCAACTGATTCGGACCAGAGAAAACCAACTATAGGTGTGAAAACGCCCTAAAACTCACTAATTTTAATGTCTTCAAATTGGGTTCTTGCTCCATCGAGTGAACAAAAACACCTTCCCAAAGTATTTATTCATGATATGAAGAAATGTAAACAAACTATAGTCATATGGGAAGCCATAGCCACCAAATTTATCATAATAACAAATTCCCCTTGGGCAGAGCCCAATATACAATCACTATAGTTACACCCGTAAAAAGAAAGAAAGTAGACGCATAAAAAGACACTTTGGGTTACGGTTACGAGAGTGAAGTGCAACTGGTACAGCCTGTGTAGTCAGCTGTTAAAATAGAGGCATATCTGTACAGTGACTAACAGGAGACTGATGACTGAGAAATGAAACAGTGGGTTTGTTTGTTTGGGTTAATCATAGGAAAAAAAACAAAAAACAATGGCTGAAATTTGCAACTCAGAAAGAGCTGTGCAAAAATGATTTTCTTCCCTATGTGATTTTCCATCCATTTTTCTTCCAAGCCCCTGACCACAGAGCCAGCTTACCTTTCCATGATGCTCTTTACACCACTCTGACATCTCTTCCAGCAGCTTGTCTGGCTGGTTAATTATCAAGTTGGGCCCCTGCAGACCGAGAACAGATGAGTTTTATTCACAAGACAGATAGAAGACAAGAGGCTGTGTCCAATGGTGTTTATGTTACCTCAGCCAAAATGTTCAGGTCGGAGTCTGTGATGATGCATGCCATTTCAATGATCTGGTCCTTCTCAATGTCCAGACCTGTCATCTAAAAAACACACACAAAGTCTTACTTCTCAAAGATAGATCTCTAACATGCATCTGGCCCTCAAAAGCAACATCACTTTACTTACTACTTCTTTACTTTTTTAAATTGCATGGATGGGTTCACAACTGCATCAACACGCAGAGACCAAAAGAATAATTGCTGAAAAGTAACATAAATAGTATTTTGTAGAAGTAGGCCTACATCTACCATGTTTGTATGCAGGGAGCATATATCATCCAGTAACCATCATGGCAAATTGTGCCATTGAAACATTTTTAGGAGCAGGTATAGAAAACAAACAAAAATGAAAAGTTAGCATATTCCTTGTGGATGCAATTCCTACCAACCACAACTTGAAGTCTGAGCCTGCTGCCACAAATTAGTGTCACATAATGTGAAATTTTGAGGTGACCGTAGTGGTAGTAGTGAAATAAATGCTAGTTGATGGACCACATGTGTGATGTCTATAAAGTTAAAGGCAAGTAGACTTGCTGTCTTTATCTTAAAGATGTTTCGTTCATCCATGAGGCTTAAGTTGTGCTGGGTTGTTCACATCATTTTTCAGCAATATCGTATGAACTGGGATCTTCATGTAGAAATATTTGAGTATTTACAAGCAGGTGTAACACATTTTAAAAAGCAAACTACAGTGAACAAAAACAACTAGCGTTTTTGAGAACGCGAAAAAGATGCAGCCATTCTAAAGTCAGACACCAAGCTCAGCCTGTGTCATGTCCAACTTTGGTAAGCTGGACAACATACTATAGCTAGCTGGCCCCCATGGTTTTACTCAGTGAACTGCCAGCTGCTCACATTGCAATGTAAGCCAGAATGGCAGAATATTAGATACGATAGATAAGAACTTTATTTATCCCGAGGGAAATTGCTGAAAATGTCCTGTTGCCATTTCAAAACTAGAACATATTCACCATACCTCTTTAGCCTGCACGTCTCTCTGGCTTGTAACGTTTCGGGGTTACCCCTGCTTATTAGCTAAACCTTGCCGTTAGTTACAACCCCAAGTACTTACCAACGAGTTATTTAACGTTACACATATGGCAGTTAACGTTACTGAATATCCGCATAATTTCGTCTAAGTTAACGTTACCCCTGGTGTCTTGGTGTAGCATTTGCTAACGTTAACGTTAGCAAACGTACGTACAGCACCGTTAATTTAGTTAACTAACTTGCACAGCTACAAGCTGGTTTTAGCCCTGTGACTTGCCTCCAGGTCCACCCAAACCATTCTTTTGGACATTGTGGTGGACGACATGTGTTTTTTTCTGGACACCTGAAAGTCAAAAATGGAACCGAATCGGCTAAACTGTACGTTTTTCTGCAAAACACTAATGCAGTGTGAACGATACGCTGTCTTGCCGGACCAGATGACAGGCTGTCTCCTTTTGCAAAGAATCTCCAGGGTAACGAGAGCCCGTGCGAAAGTCCGCGAACACACCGGCATCCTGTGCCGACTTCCGATCGCTAGTTCTTCTTCTTCTTTAGGTTTGCAAACGGGTTGCAACAGTTACTTACACGGTGCATACCGCCACCTACTGTACCGGAGTATGTAGTATGAGATATTGTCCCTGGATTACTTTACATCGTTAGGTAAATACAGTAATAATTAAATGATAGTATTATTAATAATTAAAGAGATTTGACTTCCGGTGGCGTCATGCTGGTGGTAGCAGCATTAGAACGACAGCTCCCTGAAAACCCTGATAAAACTACCACATTTATTTAAAAAAGAGACAACAGCAGAACATAGAATTAAGCCAACATTAACCTAAAGAAGACAATGCCAAGAGGCACAGATAAAAAAGGAAAGCGCAACAGAAGATACAAACAAAACAATGGACATGCCAGGTGAGGGGCATAATGAAGATCAAAAACGCTGCAGTCCTAGCAGAATAATGTCAATTGAGACAAGAACACACGGAGGCCGCACTTGAGACTAAAACTACCTTGACAAGACTTGAAAAAAACATTAAAGACCTGCACTGGGCTGCACCACCAATTCTGTATATACTTTATGTATATACTGTAAATATTCATATATCATCCCATATATATATTTATATTCATATTTATGTTATTTTACTGCTTATGCACTTCTGGTTAGATGCTATCTGCATTTCGTTGCCTTGTACCTGTGACATGTGCAATGACAATAAAGTTGAATCTAATCTAATCTAATCTAAACCAGCGTAATGTGTAAGTGTATGTGTAAGTTCAAACGTAGCCTAGTTTGAATGTAATTTCTAACTTAAGTCGGAGTTTACACGCTACTAACAGTTTAAGGGTTGCACCAGCTGAAACAGAACTGTCTTCTCCCACTGCCAGTGTGAAAACACTCCTCAGTGAAATGTAGAGCACATATGCGGGGATGGTGGGATGGCTTCCAATTCTTGTAGTTTATGTTGCTGACCCAGTGATGCATCCTTGCCTTATCATGGAGTGGGAAACTGTAAAATAAATGTGTGTAATCGGTTGAGTGGTATAAACATCTCTGTTGTATTTTTTAACTAAGGATTAGGGTAATTTACAATGTACTATTATACACAAAAACAACCACTAATTAGGTTTTGTTAATTCATAATTATTCTTCAAACCTAATCCTTTCTAAAAGAAAATCACAAATTTGCAAAGTAAGGTAAATGAAATAAAACTCTGTAAGTAAAATTCACTTGTATTTACTTAATTGCCTATCACACATAAGCAAATGTTAAAGGTAATTAAGTTTTAGCTAGTACTGTATGTTATTCCGCTTGCTGGCATTGTTTAAAAATAAAAACAAAATTGCTATACTGTAAATAAACATTTATTTTCACATACCTGAACAGGGTAACCTTGGATCCACTCCTGTCTGTTCGCTCCGATTCCAACGACATTTCTCCCATTTCTACCTGTAGGTCAGGTACTGGCGATGTTTTAAAGTCCCCACTGCATACTCTCAATGCCTGTGCCTGAATCACATCCAATGTCCTTATAGGAGACCTGGTTGCTGATCCATACGCTACACTGCCGTAATCCAACACAGATCTTATCAAGGCCACATACATTCTTTTCAATGATGAGCAACTTGCTCCCCTTTCCCTACCAGTCAAACATCTTATCACATTAATTATGATATGGTCTACCCATGTTAACTGTGAATCAAAAAGAACTCCCAAAAATGTAAATGTTCCAACCCTTTCTAATTCTTTCCCATACATCCTTAGCTTCATTCCTTCCTCAATTCTTTTCCTGGTGAAAAAGACTGTTTTTCTACTGAGAACCTACACCCCGAGTGATAACCCCACTCCACCACCTCATCACCTTGTACTTTCCTGATTACATTCCCCATGTTCCTTCCTCTTTTCCATAAGGCCCCATCATCTGCAAACAGTGACCTACCTATATCTACTGCTACTATCATTGATCATAATGATGAAAAGTAGCAGGCTTATCACACTGCCTTGAGGTGTGCCATTTCCAACTGTGTACTGATATGACAAGTCTGACCCAACTTGTACTGACCCAACTCGTACTTGGAATTTTTCTTCCAAACAGAAAATCCTTTATCCAGTTAAAAACTCTCCCACCAACACCCATATTGTGCAGCTTAATTAACAACCCTTCCTTCCACATCATGTCATAGGCTTTTTCTATGTCAAAAAAAACACTGCAATTAGGGAGTCTTTATTTGCCTGGGCCTTTTTTATTTCAGTGTCTAGCCTTATCACTGAGTCCATGGTATTCTGTCCTTTCCTAAAACCACTCTGATAATGTGCCAGCATTCCTCTCTTCTCAAGCTCATCTGATAACCTTTCTGTTATCATCCTTTCCATTATCTTGCATATATTTGATGTTAGTGCTATTGGTTTATAACTAGTGGGTTAAGACAGATCCATGTCAGGTTTTCTTATCAGAATCACTACTGCTTTTTTCGATGCACTTGGTAATCTTCCCTTCTCCCACAATCTGTTATAAAGGTGCAGCGACTTCAAGAACACTACTTCCCCTATGCTTTAGCATAACATAGAATATCTAATCTTCCCCTGGATAGGTTGGTCTTTTTCTATTTATTGCTCTCACCATCTCTGCCAAAGTAAATGGTTCATCAATTCAACTCCCTTCTGACGAATGATCTGAACCATGTATCTTGAGTGACTTGGCCATGATCTCTGCCTTATCCTTATTAGAACTTATCCCAGTCTCTCGGTATCAATAAATGATTGCAATTTTTGTTGTTGCGTTCATTTTATGAAACCTTGCCAGGTATATGTAGTAAACGTTTTATAAAAGCAATAAGCCCTGCGAGATGTGATTTACAGGGATTTTAGAACAGCTAAGGGGGTCGTGCCTAACAAGGCTCCTTAGCCGTTCTAAAATCACTGTAAACCACTGCCTCTTAGGGCTTCTTGCTTTAATAAATATATATAACTTATAAGATGTTAATGTACCATCTTAATTTTTTTTTTGTCGAAGTTTGGCATTCTTACCTGAGCTTTCTCTCTCATCTTTGTTTTCTGCTGCAATTCCAGCCAAGATAAATGGCATCACGTTTTGGGCACGGCCTCTTCTGTAACCCAACCAGCCCACAAACCATATTTAGAAGTTCAATTTCCTTCAACTTCCTTTACGTTCGTATTGAAGCGAACCAGGAACAAACACACAAGAGCAATAAACTTCAGGGGCAAATGGCCTGGGAACTGAAGGACAGGGGCAGCCTAGGGGCAGGGCAGAGGCGGAGCAGGAAACCTCAGGCGGATGGCCTAGAAGCAATGCAGAGGCAGAGCAGGAAACCTGCCTGAGGCTGGCGGCTGGAGGGCAGAGCAGGAGGCCAGCAACAGGAGAGCTGATAAGGGGGGGGCAGCGAAGGATGTGGACAGGCAGGTGAGTGAATGGGAGCCAGGGGAACAGGAGTCTGCTGAAGCACAGGAACTGAAGACCGCTGCAACACGGTAACTGGTGACTGCCACAGCACAGCAGGTGTCGGCAAAAGAATGTCAAATATTTTTAGACATTTGTATATACTAGAAGCTTTTTGAAACCGAAAATGATCAGCCCGGCCGGCAACTGGGAACCAGGAGCAGGTGTCGACTGGCCTGTTTACTGGGAACCAGGAGCAGGCAGCTCAGGCTGAGACTGGCAATAGCGTTGAAAGCCACGAAGAGAAGGGGTAAAATTAAGGATGTATGGGAAAGAACTAGAAAGGGTTGGAACCTTTAAGTTTCTGGGGGTCCTTTTTGACTCACGATTAACATGGGCAGATCATATCAGGAAAATAGAAGGAAAATGTAAAAAAGTAATAAATGTGATGAGATGTCCGACTGGTAGCGATTGGGGAGCTCATCAATGAAAATATATACGTGGCCCTACTAAGATCTGTGATGGATTATGGAAGTATTGCGTATGGATCAGCAGCCAGGACCCTTATAAGACAATTAGAGGCGATTCAGGCGCAGGCGCTGAGAGTGTGCAGTGGGGCAACATCGGCAGTACCTGCCCTGCAGGTAGAAATGCCTTTAGAATTAAGAAGAAAGCAACTGACAGCAAATTACTGGGCCAATTTGGAGGGACACAGTGACTCTCACCCCACAAAAGGAGTGTTGCAGGAGAGCTGGGAGAGTGGGAGGATTCAGAGGGAGAGCTTTGGTAGGGTAGGGAATAACATAGCAAAAGAAGTGGGAGTGTTTGGCATGAGGATAAGCCCGGTAGTGGTGTACCCGGAGGAAGCTCCATGGATGCTTGTGTGGCCAGATATAGACTGGTCTTTGTTAGAAGTAAAAAGGAAAGGAAGAGGTAAAAGTGATTTGGTAAGTGCATTTGAATATTATGTAATGAAGGAATATAGTGATTTTATACAGATTTATACAGACGGTGCTAAGAAACCTGAGACGGGAGTGACAGGATATGGAATAGCAATGCCAGCAAAAGGAATAGGAATTAATAGAACATCCAATAAGTTAGGGGTATCCACAGTGGAGATGGTGGCAGTGTTGGTGGCATTAAGATGGGTGGAAAAAGCTAGACAGAGTAAGGTGCTGATATGCTCAGACTCAGCATCAGTCTTAGCAAGTATAAGGTCTTTCCAAACAAAAGATATACTGTATGAGATCCTGCAGTCAATAACAGGAATAGTGAAACAGGGAGGTCAGGTTAAATTTCTGTGGGTTCTAGCACATGTAGGGGTAAGGGGAAATGAGAGGGTGGATGAGTTGACAAAGAGGGCATTAAAGAAAGAAAATGTAGAAATGCAAATTAGTATCAGTAAAGCAGAAATCAAGAGTATAATCTGGGAGAAAACTAACCAACTTTGGCAAAAAAGGTGGGACAAAGAGGGGAAAGGGAGGCATTTATATGAAATTCAAAAGAGTGTCAAAGGAGCTAGGGTAGGAAGTGGACACAGGAGAGAGGAGACAGTATTGACAAGGTTAAGGTTGGGGCACTGTGCACTAAATAAAACACTGAAAATGGTAGGGAAACAGCAAACAGGACTCTATGAGGAATGCCAGGAAGAAGAGTCAGTAGAGAACATAGTTTTGAACTGTAGGTATGGGGAGCACAGAGAAAGGTTGAGGAGTAAGTTGAGGGAATTAGGGGTGCAGGAATTCACATTAAGAGGAGTACTGGGCATGGATGAGAGAGTACAGGTTAGGGTACTGCTAGCTTTTTTAAGGGAAACAGGGATTTATTATAGGATTTGATGGGCAAGGATGGATAGGGTGACAGGGTAAAGGGTATGAATGGGGAAGTGGAATTAGACAAGGGGGACAAGAATGGAGGAAAAGAGCAGGATGGGGTGTGAGGGAGGGAAAAGGAGGTAAGGGTTTTTTTTTTCTTAAGGGAAGAATAGAGAGGTGGCCTATCGTCTGATCCACACTCGGGAGCAGAAGGTGGCGGTAATGCACCAACAAGCTGGATGCCAACCGCCGTAGAAGAAGTAGTAGTAGTAGTAGAAGAAGTCGAAGTAGAAGAAGAAGTCTTCTTCTTCTGTGGGCTCCACGTTACCCGTGAAGATGGCCAGGCGAGTTCCCTCGAATGGTGACTGCTGGATGTCAGGGTGGCTCCCTGTCAAGTCCCTTGAAGTCTTGAAAGGCTTGGGCCGGCAGACAGACGGCTGACTACCTGCGACAGGACCAGGACCATTTACCAGGTAGCGGGCTAGCTTCGACAGGACAGGCAGGTGGCTGGCTAGCCAGTTGAAGACCGACTGGCTGCAGGCCAACAAACCCAACATGGCAAGATTATTGTTAGCAGGTGGAAGCTAGCAAGCTAGAGGCTAGCAGGCCGAGGTGCATGGAGACTAGCAAGCAGAGATGCAGACTGGAGACTAGTGGGTTGGAGGCTAGCAGGCCAAGCAGGCTGGAAGCTAGCAGGCAGTGGTGCAGACTGGAGACTAGTGGGTTGAAGGCTAGCAAGCTGAGGTGCAGGCTGAAGGCTAGCAGTCTGGAGTCTATCGTGCTGTGGCTTGGGCTGACGAGGGCCTTCAGGAAGTCTATGTCCTCAAAAAAAACCCTCCTTCATCACTCCAAAGTCTTTCCAGGAAAAGGGCAGGCTGGGACATGAGTGTTTCTAGACAAAGGAGCGGGCGGAGCTGGAGAGGGTGCGGGAGCAGGGCCAGCAGGCCAAGGCAGAGGGTAGAGGGAAGCTGGCGGCTGATGAAGCATGGCGGAGCAGGAATGAAGGCTGGATGTGAGCGAGGCTGATGAAGCTAGCTTGGGAGCTAGTAGACAGGCTGACTAGATTGCTGAGTGGTAGGTAAGGAGATGAACACGCATGCAGTGATCCTGTGGCACAAAGACACAAGGTTAGAAGCAAACCAGGGAAAAAAAAACATGAGCAATACATTTGAATACACAATTCAACGGTCTGAGACGCGATATACCACTATGGCTGAAACAAGGATTTGGCGATGAGTGGATGGAAGACCGGAGCAGATGAACTGATGGCTGGCAGGTGTGCAGATAGGAGCAGGTGAGTTGAATGTAGTAATTGGAAGCGAACTGGGAGAGTGCTAGGGGGAAGCCATGCCCACATCACAAACACAAACACAGAGAGTGACAGGGGAGAGACAGGAGACACAGGGGAGAGGGAAGAAAAGACACAAGGGAAAATACTGGTGACACAGCCATGGCAGTGACAAAAGATGGATCCACGAGTCTCTGATCAGATTTGACTCCTGCGAGCAGAAAGATGGTGTCATTGTGCCAAAGATTTCATTTTAGATCAATGTATGTGTCAGTAGAAAAATATGATCTATGTTGAAGTAACCTTTTTCAAATCCTACCTCGGTTTACATAAGAATTGACAGATTGCCCAGACACCTCAGCATTGTGATACATCAATAATTATTACATTCTTTAATCAACCAATAAAACATAGTTATTACCAACATTAACAACAATCACTAGGTCACTTTTGAATTAATTGTCCAACACATTCCACAAGAAAAGGTGTTGTTTTTTATGTTGTGCAGGGTGAACATATTAAATATAATATATATATATTATTCCCTTTCCTTTGTCTTTCCTTTCCTTTTTTTCCCTTTGCCAAACATCTATTTTAATGGATGCTTTCAATACTATACTTAAAATAATTTGACATCCTGACATGTGTTTTATCCCCTGTAAATTCAGTCCTAGAAAGGAGATGGGCAAAGACTGAATGATTGTTTTGCTCTCCTCAAATGATGGTCTATAAATTTGAGTATCTTTTCAAATTGTGCGAATTTGATAATTAGAATCACACTACAAAAAAACTCAAAACAAGATACTGTATGCTGTGTCATCACCAATCCACAAGAGGGCATAAATGTACCACTGGTGAGGAGTGCATGTTTCCTTCATAGGAGCACTAACTGCAAACATGTCTCATACTGCACCTTGTATCCTTTTCTTGAAGCCCTGTATCCTACATCTTTCATTAAATACTTAAACACAGATGATCCTTTCAAATAAACCTTGTCATAGTTTCTGAAATACATTTTGTCTTAGAATGCTGGTGGTAGCAGATAAAATGTGCTTGTCTCCTGTGTTAATAATAACATTCCTGGTGGTCAAGTGTGAATTTTTTCAATATGAACAACAGTCCTATGAAACTAACGATGAAAGATCTTTGTAAATCTTCTGATTTAGGTAGAGCCTCAAGATAGTGATTGCTTGTAGGGAAGAACATTTTCATAATTTCAGCCCATGATATCATCATTTTATTGTATGCACTGAAGATACTTATACCAATGTATACCACCTATTTGCAGTCAAAATGGGTAGAAGAGTATTAAAACTGCATCAGTTAAGATTTGTTTGTAAAGTACACCACCTTTTGTATCTTTAACGTTAATGTGGTAACTCCGCCCCTGCACTCTTCAATCCTCTGCATCCACTTTGGTGCCCTTGCAAAGTTCAACCTGACTGACCTTCACACATTGTGGTGAACGCATCACGTGCAGTACAAGCAAGGGATGCAGCCGGCCAGCCACCCAGGCAGGAAAAGACAATAGGTGATAAAAGTGATACTCTCAGAATCATAAAGCATTATAAATTTGTTCATAGATTTTGGTAGAGAAATATGCTTCTGCAAGCATGTTCGTAACCATGTGGGCAAAGTTTTTCTTAAACACATTTTAAATTAGCAGTTGTTGGATCTGATCAGATGTTATATACAGGGAGGGAAGTAACAGTAACAAAGTAACAGGTGCACCTTATTATATAATGCAATACAATAATACTACACCATGACAGCCTGAACAATGACAAGAGAGTTAAATCAAAACCTCTGTGGCACAGTGTCAACAAATACTGAACATTAGATGATGTAAAAGGTGAGACCTTTTCGTCTTCACCAGTTAATGCCAGAACTTCAGATGATGTATGACCTATAGATAGACAAACACATAAAAACACTGAGTGGCTGTATCAGACCATATGAAGCACAGTATGTAGTAAGTAGTAAGTATGATTCATTTGTTCATTTCATTCAGTTTCTAGAGAATAGGTAAGTAGCTCACTTGCTGTATTGGACTGAACAAAGGCAGCCTCTAACTGGCAAGGTCTTAAGTTTATCAGCTGAGATTTTCCAGCCATATTTCTTAGTTAAAACTTAAATTATTTTCTAAATCACTTCCTTTATGTTGACATTTTTTGGTTTTGGAGTGATATGTCTTAACTACAAGATGGATTACCATGAAACTTGGTACACATGTTCCTCTTAAGATGAATTGTAATAACTTGATGATCCCCAGACTTTTTCTCTTGTACCATCATCATGTTAAAATTTTAATTTGCTTACAATACTTTACAATACTCTGTTTTAAATACCTGCGAAACTAATGACATTCCCATCAGCCTCAGCTTTTAGCATGCTAACTGGCGAAATGAAGATGGTGAACTTGGTAAACAGTATACCTGCTAAACATCAGCGTGTTAGCATTGTTATTGCGAGGAAGTTGGCATTCAGCTCAAAACACAAGTTTTTTTTGTTGTTTGTTTCTTTGCTCATTAAATACAATTTTAGTATTCATTGTTTTATTTCCCTTTTTCAGTGAGATGTCTTTATAAGCCCTATTATTTTTGTTTTTTTATCTCACCATACCAGTGCTTTAAAAAAAAGAAGATATTTTAATGTAATGTGTTTTTTGTGTTTTGTTTTGTGAAATGAATAAACTCTATATGTAGCTGGAGTTGCCCTTGGACATATGCTTTCCTCAGCAAGCAAATCATTCTCTTCTTCTGGCCATTCTCCTCTCCCATGTAAGCCTCTTCACCCAGTCAAAATATGATTAATTTCAGTTATTTAGTTTTAAGTTAGAGAGAATATGTAATCGGGTGTGCCATCATTCAGAAATTGGAGAAACAGAGTTCTCACTTTTAGGGTGAGGAGTAGTCTCTAAGCACAGACATTTCAGGGAGCTATGGAGTGTTCAGCATATGTTGGAGACATAACATATAAGTGCTTACTACACTGAGTACCGGACCTAAGAACCTGGCATGTCATCTGGACATTCAACACACCATCAGTTCATTCTAGGTAGTGTTTATGGGTAGTGTAAGTTAGTATGTATTAAGAACACAGAGGCCTGTGGGCACAGTGGAGGCATTTCCTCCCCAACACTGGTACATGCAAATTACTGTATATATTCTATTGCTTGCCTGCAATAGATTTGGCTGAACTTTTGGACTGTAACTTTTGAACTGTATGTCTCAGAAACAAAATTATTTTTTTCCTGGATTCTGTGGGACCAGTTGAATCTATCCATATAAGCCATGGCCATTGCAATTTTCCGCCATTTTGGATTTTGTCCAAATCTGTTTTTTCACTACTCCTACAAATTTTGAGCAATAGTAACCAAATGTGGTACAGAACATCTCTGGACCAAGCCAGAAGAAGTGACCTTTGGGGATTTTGATGTTCCATACAGTTTTGCTTTAGCTGGCCCTCAAAATTGGCTCAAATGCTGTGGGCAGGGCTTATATTACAAAAAATGTCATATCTCCTGAAGGCTTTGTGCTATTGCAACCACAATATTTCCCTCTGAAATGTAGTGAAGTAGGAGTATAAAGCAACATGAAATAGATATACTCAAGGAAAGTACCTTAAAATTCTTACAGTACTTCAGTAAATGTGCTTACACCACTGTTCAAAAACATAACTCTGCCACCTCTGTCAAACATGAATTACAGTGTCAGCAGAGTCCCAAAATGAAACTCTATACAAGACCTGTCACATCTTCTGAATTTATAAATCAGTAAAGCATTGATCACAATGCCTGAAAACCTGTTACACTACTCATTAAAACAGTGATAAAGATTAACACACGCTACCAGAGTCAACTGTCTTACCATTTTTCTTCTCTTAAAACTGTCTGCTGCATTATTAAAACATGTCTTTAAAAACAACCTCTTCTTCATGACTGGCTTAATGCATAGGTCTAACGCAGTGGTTTAGAGAAAAGTATCATGAATAACTTGACCGGCACATGAAAAGTTTCAAGCCTCCTAAATCACAAAATGTGTGCAATCAAGGAGCTTCAGCTACTTGGCCTTTGGTGTTGTCAATTTTTTGAGGGCACAAAGGCCAAAGGCCAGGGCAGCAAGGCCATTAAATAAAACTATGATTTCAAGTCCATGAAAATAATGGATTTAACTGAAGGGTTAAGGGTGATTTTATTTTTAATACATAGTATAAATACCAGTGAAATAAATTTTAATTTTAAAAATTTTAAAAAGCTGGTTATTACACAAAATAATTTAATAATAATGGTACAAACTCCTGAGTCAAAAGTTCATACACTGACTGAAAAATATTGACACATAATACATCAACTGGGTAAAGACAGCTAAGAGCAAATTACATGATAAACTCATTCACTGAACAATAACTGGCTTACAGTTATTTTGGTGTGTTGTTAGTTAGCTAACTAACCATATTGTTGCTTCTTGAAATGGATAATTGAAATGATTTTACACCCACATTCTAAAAACGTGCATTGGCAAATCAGGATGAGTTTGATTAAGTCTCCTGGTTGGCTGGGGCTAGATTTGTGTCGAACTATAGTCATAAATAGCCCGGTTTTCCAGCAGTTCAGGCATACAATCGAACCCACCACTGGTTATATGTGCGCAGCATTTCATTTAATGTTGCCCAATAAGAATTTAGAATCTCAACAAAAGACACTGGTGTCTAAAAACCCTATTGACAAGAAAGAGGCAGAGGGGAAAACAGCAACATCAGCAGAGGCAGTGTGGGAGGGGCATCAAGGCCACTGTACATCATTTTTTGAGGGGCATAATGCCAAACTGAGGTGGCATGGTGGCTATGGCACTCATAGCCCCCATGATTCCTGCCCTGTGTACCACCATGTTGCCATTATGACCATTGTAATATGGTCATAAATTCATGACTTTGTAATCAACTTAATTTGTGTTTCTTTTCTCTCCACCCCTCAATAGATTTGGAACCAGCAGCACTGAGAATAAGCCAGGTTCTCTAAGCCACATTTAAAGCCTCACATGCTGATGTCTCTCTGTTTTGAACCAAAAGGAGGATATGACCATGCCCTCTGAAAGATGTGAGAGAGCCTATAGCCTGGATTATGTGCCGTTACACTTTAACCCCATTTCCTCTTTTCCAAAAACCCATTAATGCAACTTCATGTTTCTCTGGCAGTTGACTATTGGCAGTTCCTGTCTTACCTCAAATGATCATGTTTGCCACATCATCTTTATGCTCATTGTTTGCCACCTGCTGGTTAATTTGTGCAATGTTATCAGTAACATTACTACGTACATTCCTAAACAAAACCCAGTACTAATAAATACATAGAATGTTTATTGACCAAAGGTGGAAACAAATCAAATAGGCAGCAGACATTTGGATTTGTCAAAGTAGGAAAAGCAAGTATTCAAGTGTTCCAGCAAGCTATGACAGTGTAACATTGAGCCAGCATGAACAATACCAGGGCCATCAGGGTCATCTTTCATGTAAAAGGCTTATGGTGCCACCATGAAAACAGTTGCAATTATCAGGTTGTGGTGGCATAAACTGATATGATATTCACAACCCAGATCACCCTGAATCTACAATTTGATAAAGGTGGTTTAAATCTGATCAAAAACCTATCAAATACATTAAAACCTTAATAATGGAAAATCATCTAAAAACCATTGAACCTGTTAGAGTATTATTGTGCTGCAACCAAAACATTTACATTGATTACTACTTCATTAAGCAGTGACGATATAGCGCCATTGCAAGGAGACCAACAAAGTAACTTCAGAATGTGTCTTTCTCTGAATTTGTGGTATTTGATTCCAGGCAAACCTCACAGCAAATCAGTACAACTGACAGTGGTGCAATCATAATATAGATTAATGTCTGAGGTAAATTCATTCAAAGATATTCAGTTGTTCATGATTTTTGCCATGGAGCTGACGACAACAGCACTGCCTTGAAAATGGATGTTTGCATAATATGTATTATCTCAGATAACTTATTCAGATTTTAAGACTTTACTGATCACGTTTAAAGAACTTCATGGGCTGGCTCCTAGTTATATTGCTGAATTTCTTCTCCCTTATCAGCCGGAGCATGGCCTCAGATACTCAAGCAGGGCCCCTCTGGCTGTTCCTAAGTCCCGATTTAAGACTAAAGGTGACTGGGTCCCTCATGGTGGCCTGATTTTATTTAATTTTATTAATTTTTTTAATTTTTTGATTAATTTAATGTCAGTCAGTGCTGTTGTCATATTTTTAGGATTTACAGCACTAGCAAACTACAGATTCTGTATTAAATTATGTTCCGCAACCTATGTAGCCAAGGTGTATATCATCATTGAGACCATCTAGTCTTTTTCAACTTAAGGTATTCAGATGATCACCTCTTCCTGATTAATATACATACAACCAATCAACAAGCAGGTTGCTCAGAAAAACTCTGACAAAATGTATCAAACTTGCAAGGACAGTTAACAAGTCCCTTTACAATCTCTTCTAAAAAAAATGTCCCTATAGCGCCAATGTAGTTCCACTTCTGAATACTACAAACACACACTAAGTTTGTTTTATGATTATTTTGTATTGTTTAGGCTTAAATGTCCACACGTGTCCTGGACATTAAATTTGAGGACGTTAAACTAATCTCAAAACACTAGAATGTACGTCGCTTCTCATTGGTGAAATCGAGCTGTCCGTCAAAAAGAGTGTCCACTCACGTACAGCTTTACATGAGGGGGTGGATATTTTCAATGTGTACAGTATGCTGCAAAACTGTTGATTATTTCACGGCGAAAGCTTTTAAAGAAGATTTTAGCAACTAGCTACTCGTTTACTACGTTGCTACTGACAGGTATGTACTGTTGAACTACCGTTATACATTTCTGTAATAATTTGTATCAGTTATCACGCGCACAAACACCCAGGAAGCTTATAACAAGTAGTCAACTGAGATAGAAGTAACCAGCGTTT
>VMKM01002926.1:0-52550 GCA_008360985.2 Macquaria ambigua
ATAATACAGCTTTAAGTCATCTGGTCTTGGAAACTATCTTTGTAAAGTATTTAGATTAAATTTAATTTTAAAAGATTCAAATAATAATAAAACAATAAATTTAAAATAATCAAATAATTTAAAAAAATAATAAAGCATATAGTTTAAGATACTGTGACTTACCATTGAGGATCCAAATGTATTGACTCCCATTCATGGCTTTGGAGACAATCCCAGAGTCAAGGTTATTACGATCTTAATAAAAATACAATTAAGACTGAGACACACCAACTAGTCTTAGTCTCTTACTGTCTCCTGTAGTTTTCCTCTGAGCGTTACCAATCACATACTGTACTGGATCATTTGTTCTGGTAAATGAGAACATGTAAATTTGCAGTCAGAGATGTTTGCATAAAGAACACCACACCCAGATGGACATTATTGCAAACAAATCCTGCCTCTGTGTTTTCATCAACTTTGACGATTAACTATTTTTTTTCCATTCAATTTTTTGTTTCCTCTCCAACACGTTATTTTTTTTAGTATTTACAATTTGCTATTTGTATTTGTTCATAAATTTAGTTTTTGTCTTATCATGCATTTATAATCAGCATTGTCAAAAAATTTAAATCATCCTTGACAAATGTATCCCAAAACCTAAGATAAATGGCAGAGAATGGACAGTAGAAACGCCTTACAGTATATAAAGATTATTCTTCTTACTATTTCTTCTTCTCCTCATTATAATATCTACTTTTCCCAATATTACGTAATTTCAACAGCATGAACAAGGTGTGCATTCTTAAAGTTAATGTTACAAAATACTGTTTTTTTTTAGTAACTTCCCACTTCCCAAAAATGTGCTTTAAAAGTGTGAGAGTGTAACAAATCACCCATTATTACCATGAAGTTACATGAAAGTAACGTATAGCTTTTATTAGCTTAACATTATTAATTTTAGATTTGGGTATGAAGGGAAAGGCTGAACATTTCTGTGTTCAAAAACCTATTCTGTGTAAGTCTGAGAGTCAGAAGTTATTACACAACAAATGTCAACTCCCATATTGATCTATGAAATATATGTATGTATACATATATATATATAGTTATATATATATATATATATATATATATATATATATATATATATATGATAAGACTGTTAGACTGTTTAAGTTGCTGGATTTTGCTTTCTTTTGTGGCACTGGAAAATCTGCCTTTGCAAATGCTGTTCTGCCCTGAAAGCACTTACTGCTTATCAGTAAGAACTAGTATAACTGCCAGCCTGAAGGGTTTTACTGTGTTTACCTTCATGAACCACCCAATCTTGTTGGGAAATCTATTTTGAACTAAGAATCTAACACACAGTCTTATTAACATACTAGGCACACTGGTTTGATTTATACCACAATGTTCACAGTATCTTTTTGCCCAAGAGAAATTTGAAAGACACACATTTTTGCCAATGAGTATCCACTGTGTAAAATCACTGCCACCTTTTATTATCTTAAAATATTAAACTCTTAAAAATAAAACCAACAGGCCTATTATATGCGAAAATGTAAAATTAACAGAAAAAGGATTGATATAAAGATGAATCTGATTAAGACATTTTGGAGCAAGACGATAACGTTATGTCACTTCCGGCGGCCATCTTTGTTTGGCTGAAATAGTAGCAACATGGGAAACGATCAAAAAACGTCTGCATTGCATTGTGCAGCCCGCGGAATATAATTTCTTGCAGTTGAATAATCAGGTATATCCCAAAAACAGCGGTAAGTTTTGTCATGATGACCTGTTTGATTTTTATTTATCTGTCAGAAAAATAGCTGTGTGACAGATGCAGAAGTCGCACATCTAAAAACGGTGAAAGGCACGAACTTGGGCTATGGTTACCGTTAAACTAACGTTAGCCGCACTGTATAACAACAGGTCCTAGCTACAGCGCTTAGCTAGCTGATATGTGTAACCTAGACGTGTGAACAAATTTTTATTTTTCAAATAAATTTAGCTTAGTTTTACTCTAGACATCGTTTCACCTGCAAATGACCAACACCGTGCTTACTTGGTTTTGTTAACTTAGCTTAACATTGTTAATGTTAGCTGTCTGGGTAACTGAGTTGGCTAAAGTAGCTAGCTAACGTTATATTCTTTGATTATGTTAGCCAGCGTTGGCTAAGCTAACTTACAGTTAGCTATATCTTCCTTAATTTTGATACCAGGCCAGCTGACGTACAGAAATGTTTACTTTTATTGGAGGCAGCTCAAGCATTGCTGGAGTCTACACATGTAACACTTTTTTCTCCTAACCATCCATTAAACGGTGGCACAGGTATGAAGAGTTGTTGCATTTGACAACAAATACCATGGACTGCTTGAAGTTATTGTTAACTGTTTTTGTTGGTATATGTCTTGGTATTTCTTTGCACCAAATAAATATTTTTAAAAAGGTACAAGTGATGCTCTGTGTTAACCAAATAATACTTCAACAGACCTGATTTTGTAAATTTAGGATTCACTGAATTTATCTTCACATATTTTCCCCCTCAGAATGATATATTGCTAGTTGCTTATTGGTGATACAGTTCAGTGTTTACCTTCTGTCAACATTATCTGACAAATTATTAATGCCACTGAGGTAATTAGTTTGCATAAAATATTTATTTCAAAATGATTTAATACAAACTCAATTGTTACATAATGCAATGTGCAAAATCAGTTTCTCCAATATTTGGTATCATACATAGCATTCTTTATGAGCAACTGGTCATTTTCACGTGCACTTGCACATACACACACGCACACATGAAAATATCAGCCGATAAAGGCTTCATTGTAAAAGCATTGTTGAATCAACAATACGTACATTCACACCAAAGACAATAACATAATAATAATAATAATAACATAATGAAAAAACACACATCTGCCATTTGCTGGCATCATTATGAGTGACAGGAGAGGAGAAAAACATTGTTCTTTTGTCTTGTGTGTGTCACAAGAAACATAACAAATTAATGTAAATGTGTAGTGACACACACGACACAAAGCAAAATAATTATGGTCCTTCATAAGGGCAGATCTATCTATTCTGAGGGTAAAATAATGTCATGGTTGACAGAAAGTTCTTCATTAGTTCCTGAGCTTTTTGACAAAAAGTTTTGACATTTATGCCCTATTGAAATTTACCAATGGATATTATCGTAGCACCACAGTTTAGTAATTTGATGGCTCTAAGGGTTACCGTGGAGTTACCAAGCCATGAGGTTTTTGCCTGATAGTAGTGATGTGGGCTTAAAGGTAACCAGACCCCAAACCCAAAATGTGTATAAGGCATGACATCTACTGGTGAAATCCAGGTACTGGTTCAATTGATTTGGATTTTATGTTTGGTTACTCTTAATGGTTCTTATTGTAATAGTGCTTCTCATTTGTCACCCATTCAAAGATAGATTTACACTTGGGGCAGAGAGTCAATGTATTTGCCTTGCAATTAAGTAACTCGTAGGACGGATATCCAGCAGTCCCATGGTTACAAAACAAACAAAAATGGATTACACATAACATTAAATAAAAAACTAAACATTTATTCACTTGTGTTTTAGAGCCTATAACAGATGTGAAAGCAGTTGGAAGGCTGTAGAAGAGTCACCACCCTCCACCACTCCTACTTTCACCTGCAATGAGTAAGTTGATACAAGATTAAGCATGATCCTAATAATCTGGAATGCACTGTGTATAGTAAACCTCCTTGTCTTGACTCATGGGGGTTTCAGTTTCCTCATAGCATGGCCAGACCCAGCACACCCACGGTGATCAGCAGAGCTATAGGGGAGGACGGGAGAACAGATTTTTTTAAAATTAGGAATTGTACAAACACATTCCCAGCACTTTTTGGATAACTTTGCTCACTTAGGAAAACAACCCTATCTTTTGTGCTTACCTTGCGTCAGTGATTGCTGGAGCGTAATGGCGTGGTTATTGGTAGTGGAGGCAATGGTAGTGGGGGCAGAGGTATTAAGGCCAGTGTTAATCTGATTGGTGACAGTGGTGTTAGGATTTCCCAGGTCTACAGCAGGGCTCTTTAATTGGATGACGGGGTCTCCCAGAGTCCCAGAAGCTGGTAGTGCAAGCAAAAGACAAAAAGACTGCTTTTAGCACATGGGAAAATATTGATATATTATCTGTGCTAGTCTCTGTGACAGTGGGACTTAGTTGACTGATGAAAGTGCATTTGATGTGTGAGTGAATGTGTATAATGTTAGCTTACTGCTGTTGAAAGTTCCAGTGGAGATTGCGAGTGAGAAAGTTGAAGAAGCTCTAGTAACTGCGCTTGGTAGAGTGGCAGCAAATGTACACTGGATTGTTTTTCCATTGACCTTGCCCTTCACAGAGTTCACGTTCAGCTAGAGAGCAAAGACAGTACAACAGATGACAAAGAAGACCATGAGTTTTCAATGTTGTTTTATATACCATACAGATGGTGGTGATTTGAATTAATGTTTGCCTTGCTATTGCTTGAGCAGCAGGTTCAAAAAGGCTATATGTGACATTTTGGGCATACTGATTTAACCATTTAATGTTAAGTGTCTGTTCAGTATTTGACGTGTAGAACAAAAAGAAAATTAAATGGAAGTATAGACATTGAAATTGGGTTCATAACCAGAATGGATCAGCTGTATCTACTGCTGTCCATATACATTTTTTTTTTTAACACAAATTTGTGCATTATAGTACAATGTTAGATGACAGGCCATTCATGAGTGTGCCATGCAGCTGATAAAGTCTATTTGCTCAATTTTTCCAACAAAAGAATAAAAAGCAGCTGCAGGGAAAGTGGGCTCCACCAGACTAATAAATATATCCTCACCCAGCTCTACCCCCACCACAAGTCTTAGGCAAGTAGAACTCACCACTCTCTCAATCAGCTTGCCATTGTTGAGGACAGTGCCAAAGAATTTGACAACACCGTTGTTGTTTGCACAGACGTAGGTTGTGTCGTTATTTCCCTGTGGTGCAAAACCAGAAATGGTAAATAGAACCTGTTTACACAGATGACTTCAAACAAACTGTATGATTGGCTCTGGGTTAGACTTCATTGTACTTTCACCTGTGAGTGAGTAAGTGACAGAACTTGACGTACCAGCGTGCTGCCAGTTGACAGGGAGGCAGCGACGTAGCCTTCTGACTGTCCTGCAAGGGCAAATTCAAAGTTGTCACCGCTCAGCCGCTGGGCAGCAAGAAAGAAACACAATCCACCCGAGGGGTCACACGTAGAGGGCTGAGACGCACAAAGCTGTTGGGTCCCACATCCTGACCTAGAGATAGGTGTCTGTAAGGGAGACGAAAACCATTTAAGTGGGCGGGAAATGTGCACTTTGATTAAGTTCAACACCATTAATGAAAGTGACTTTACTTGATCCTATTCTGCCATCACTCACCTCAAGAGTTTCCACTGTGGTGTTGGGTGTCAGTGGGGGAGCTGTGGTGGTTGATGCTGCTGTTGTGTTGTTTCCTGCTGCTGTTGTCACATTTGTTGCCGTGTTGTTTGGCGCTGCCGTTGTCACATTTGTTGCAGCATTGTTTGGTGCTGCCGTTGTCACATTTTTTGCCTCGTTGTTTGTTGCCGTGTTGTTTGGCGCTGCCGTTGTCACATTTGTTGCAGCATTGTTTGGTGCTGCCGTTGTCACATCTTTTGCCACGTTGTTTGTTGCCGTGTTGTTTGGCGCTGCCGTTGTCACATTTGTTGCAGCATTGTTCGGTGCTGCCGTTGTCACATTTGTTGCCATTGTTGCATTTGGTGCACTTGTCATGTTGTTTGGTGGTGCTGTAGTGTTTGTCGCGAAGTCTTGAGCGTAGGTGCCCACAGAAATCCAGGACAGAGTCACAAACAGGACGGTGAGGATCAGTCTGTTGTCCATACCTAGAGTAGGTAGGGTAAGATTATTCAGTTAAATAATCTAATGGGACACTTCATCTACAGTTAGTTGTGTGGTAGCAGAGATTGTATCAGGTGAGCTCAGAGAAAATATTTGAAGGCGAAATATTTTACTAAACATAATATCCATTGAACATAATCTATGAGTGACGGTTTGTCACAGCACTGCACATCCAGTGGTAAGCTACTCTCTTTGGGGGTTGCGGAGGAGAACATACAGTAGATGTTACTAAAGAAGAACCATATTTAATGATAGTACCTTTAATTAAATTTGCTTTGAGGTGTAACATAGTATACCATTTCAAAACCAAACCTAATTTTATAAAATTATGAACTATTAATATATCATTAAGGTGAAGATTTATTGTAATAAAAATGTTAATTTAACATACATGAATACATGAATGTATTTCCATGTCCAACATGTAATTTAGCTTACTGTGTTTTTTTTGAATGCTGTAAACCGGACAAATTATAATTTAGGATAAAAATATAAATATAGTATTATATTCATTATAATATATTTTACTTAATATTACTAAAATGCTCAGAATTATTAATTACTTGTTTTCTTAATAATTATAATTAATTACTCTTGATAATTTAGACAATTGAAATTGTCATTTACATATTTTTTAGAAATTGCAAAAGAACAAAAGAACAAAACAGTGAATTATAAACCTAAATGGGATTCAATTCAATTCAGTTTTATTTATATAGCGCCATATCATAACAGTTATCTCAGATTCAAAGAGAAACTTATATTCCATTGATTACATGTACACCACATAGTATTTCTCCAGAGGTAATTTATGTATAGATATTAATGTCTTGCATATACATTGTTTTAGCCTACCTGTTGATGTTCTTGTCTTCGATTCAAGTGATTGAGTTAAGAGGCAAAAAGATGTGCAGTTCCTTGAAATGAAGATCCTGTGTAGTTGTATTCTCAGGTGTGGCTTACAGGTGGACTGCTGGTACTTCTGATGTTCTTAACAGGATCCCAGGTAAAGATGTAACACCTGTTCACTCTGTGTCACTATTTAAACTAAGGGGTTGGGAAAAGTCAAGAGATCAGAGCCAAAAAAAAAAAAAACTCTGACATCATCAATTATGTTTCTAGAGGGTTTGGTGGGGTGGGGAATAAGGGCTAAAGGGCGTGTGTGATGGAAACTCCACATAAATTTTACCATGTCACTGCACATTTAACCCTCTTTGTCTGTGCTAGAGCTTAGCTCTAACTTACTTCCTTGAGGGCTCACAGTTCTCGTAACCTATACTTGAGTGACATCTGACTGATGAAGACAAGGAAACACACTATTTTTACAGTGTAGTGTCTTCCCGGATAGTTCTCTTATCTGATGTAGCAGTAACAAAGTAGTGTTATGTAAAACTACATCTTAGTTTAGTAGGGTTTTAAGCTGCAAATAATACTAAATTAATCTCCAGAATTTGGAGTGGACAAAGGGGGCTGATCTAGTAGGACTAACTCATTAGATTTTGGTGGTATTCCAGATGTGGGAATCTTGTCACTAGGTAGTGATTTGTAACTTCAAGTCCAAAATTCTCTTTTCTAAGACCAGTTTAATTTGAAACCATTCTTTGAGTGTCTCAGCAAGTTAAAGAATTGTTCCGTATCATAAGTACCTTTTAGTTTTTGAAGTCATTTTAACATGTTCCACTTGGCATTGTCAAAAGTGGGTCTCAAATGTCCCAGATGGTCCCTCCCATTTTAAAAGAGAGTCACCTTTGGATATTTGACCTGCATCTGTTCCTACAACTTGCCATTTAAATCCTTTTTAATGAGCTCTCTACACCAACCTCCACCAGTGCATATGTCTTATAAAAATGTCTTTTTGCCATAAAAGTTAACAGTATGCAAAACACCAGACAACACAAAATTGTGTGCGAGTGGCACAGGTTGGTATATGAAACTAGTCATGAGACCGGTGACACAATGCCGTCAAGAACTGGTTTCTCAGTGGCAGTGCAAGCTCTTGTGTTTGTTTCAATATCTCTGTTGTGTTCTGTGGTTACTTGCAAACATTTACCCTCCATAATTATTGAGCAGGCAAGTCCAGGCAATTCTGAACTGTCAATCTATAATAATGGACAGAGACATTTATTAGGTCTGTACATTGTATGGATGTGTGATCACAGGAGAGGACATTTGAAATGTGATATTTTATCAAAGAACTATGGAGGAAATATACATTGCCTTTATTGGTTTTTGCAAATCCTCCCTGCAAATGGACATGATCAGAATGTGGGAAAGGATCACTGTAAATGCCCTAAAGTGTGATCTACTCTACACATAGATGAATCTTCAGTAGCTCAAGTAGCAGGGTATGTGGGTATGTATTGTAATTGTAAGTTGTGTATTGTAATAGTCAAAGAATTGGAGTATGTTCAGGTATAGGATCTAATACAATCCAGGAATGTTGAAAAAAGAGCTTCTAGTGTCACAAACAAATGAATTAATTGCAAATAAAATCGAATTATTTTACTTTTTATGGTGAGATTACTTCTTGATAGTCAAAATAAACTCATGTACTAACCAGATCTAAAGTTAAATGATATTTTCTTTCCCCCTTAAGCATTCACTTCAAATACGCATACATGTATCCACAAACTGTATAGCCTGTATGTATGAATTATTTAGTGACTTGTTAAACCCCTGCCAAAGACATTATGGTGTGTAGTTGTGTAGTTATTCCCTGTAAAGTAGTAAAAGGGGAAATTTAACGACCCAGGTTTTATGTCATTGCCAACAAACAACTGTTGCTGTTGTTAGAGCAGTAAAACCAATCATCAATCAAGTTAACCAGCCATATAGCTAGACACAGACTATCTTTAAAATTGGTTTCTGGAACAGGGCTTTTCTCTGAGCCCCATTCTTGAAATGGAAAATCCAGAATTTTTTATATCTCACTTCAACAGATCAGTTTATCTTTCTGTTTCTCCTCTGTGGAATGAGTATTAGGCAACAGGATATAGAAAGTGCACGACATAAACAGTGATTATAGTCAAATTACATGGATTAATGGCCATGAATAGGAAATAAAAGTTTAATTGACCAGAAGAATGTTACGGACAAATCTTACAAAGAGAAAAAAAAAAAATGGCACTGACACTGAGTTATTTTGTGGCATGAAAGTCTCGGTCATGGTGTCACTCTGTTAAACCTGTTTGGTTGGCATGGTAGAGAGGGATCTCTTGTGAAACTGGTCTTGTGATTTGTTTCGGAGCATATTCATATGATGAATCAGACACAAGTTCTTCAACACACACATAAAATAGATTTACCTAACAACGTAACATTTAAGCAGCATGTTGCATCACAATTACAATAACCTTGTGGCATGCAGTGTGTCATTAAAGTGTCGTAATGCTACAAGGTAATAATAGAGAAGTCATTAGTACAGTTTATGTGTCTAAAATAAACTCTTCTTTTCATAAATGTATTATGATTTTTTATTGAGGTGAATTAGGCTACTTTAAAAAAGGTAGACACTTTTGTTACCCATATGTTAATGTTAGTCAGTGAGTGGGTGGTTGAGGGTTTTCCCAGCTTTGGGAGTAGATTGGGGTGGGCACTTGAAAAGACACATTTATTTCCAGTGAATTATCTGTAAGGCTTGTTGTTTTTGTTTTTGCCAATTTTCAACATGGATTTATATCCATTTTGTATTTGCTGCACATTCTATGAGTTTCCCTCTAAAACCTCTGAGGGAGATCAGTACATTGGAGCACTTGGCTGACACTGAGTTGACAGGAGTTCAATATTCCTCACAGTAGTGAGATTCAGAAAATGTGTTCATCTGACCAGCAGAGTAAAGCTTGTGCATGTTTTATCACCTGTGTAAACACTCGAATATCCAAATCTCACTCTTTTGCCATCATGTCCATACCATACAAGGGTTGGGCATGATGTATTGTAACAGGTTTAACTGATGCAAGTGTGCTGCCTAGTTTATGTGAACATGCTTTTCGGTTTGACTAATGCTTTTCATTGATCTCTTGTATTAATGTCAAATATAGTGAAAAGGAAAGAGAAAAAAATACACACTGCAAAAATTTAAATTTTATCAAGTCACGTCTTTATCAAAATAGGTAGTGAGATGCTTGGGTGGGGAATAATTTGAACCTGTATACCTATATATTCTAGCATTATTTTTTTTAATTCTAGTGTGTCCGTCTTCCTTATTCTGTCTACTTCCAAGATACCTGCACTTATTTCGAGAAAATTCTTCAAACAAGTTAGTTAATAGACATATGTGATAAGGTGTAGATTCTTTTGCAGTGCAGTATTGTGAAATGTTAAGGTTATGTTCACAAAGCGTTATATAATTATAAAAATTGGTTGTAGTTGAAAAACTGTACATTGATTTGAGCCGTCTTAAAAAATGTCAAACTTCATATTCTGCAATGCAACAAGAACCTGCTACTAAATATGTGGAAGTCAAGTCACATTATTTCTAAAATCTTGATTACAAAATTGGTACTGTTAGTACTGACTCATGCTGTGTACCAAAGATTAGTAAATGAAAGCTTTCATGATGTGCATAGGCAGAATGGCTGAGTAGTATGCAGCAGTGTGAAAAGAGAAGATTATCACTCAGACGTCATTATACTTGTGTAACTTTAACTTTGCTTGATAATTTTAGCTGTACAAATATAAATTCGCTTTTTTTATTTGAAAACCTTGCATGTAACCAACCACTGATTGAAAGTTCTGCAACCAGTAAAATGTCAGTATATTGATGAAACTCTGTTAGGGCCTGTTGAATTTGTGCTGCAGCAGCCGCTGTATGCTGATAGTTAATACTCAGCCAAGGATTTGTGATCTGTAACAGATTATTTCCTGACAGAAATGTGAGATCTGAGGTCGGTCTTGTTTGTTCAAGGCTGGTTTCAAGAGTAATGAAGGCACAAAAATCCAGCTCCGCTTGTTCGTCCGCATCACTGCCATATTGTGTTGCATTTCCCCTAAGGAGTTACATTAATTGGGAGACTTCAGGCATCTTCTTGTGTCTCAATCTCCCTCCCACTTCTGATAAAGTACCTGTCTTAGCCACCTGACAGACTAATCTAACAGGTGTTCACAAAACCTGGCAAACATGTTGGAATGGAATTCATGCATTGACGCAAACAAATGCAAAACCACAAAATAAAAAAGTCTGTGTTTCTCTAGGGAGTGCTGTGTTAAACATTAGTTCATCCAGACAAAAATCACACATCCATAAATTTGCATGTGTGCACACATTGTAGACAGATAATGAATACAGAAAAAAAATTGTTTTTAAAGCCCATGTCATATGGCGCTTGTTGACTTTTGTGAGGAGTAAATAAATTATTTCACCACATCCGTGTTGTCAGGGATAAGAAAGGTGTTTGCTTATGCACAGTGAGGCTCAAGAAAAGTTTTGGAGCTGTGACCATCAAATGTGGACGATGGAAAGTGGAAAAAAAAGTCCAGGCTACATCTGTATGGTAGTCATTTTAGTCAGCATAATCGACTAAAAATCTATTTACTGAGCCTTTGTCTGTATCAGGACTTTGAATAAAAAGCAGATGTGGACCTTTTGAGTTATAAATTGAGAACCCCTGGTCTATATGTTAAGGAAAGAAGATTTTGACCCCCATGAGAGGTCAGAACATGAGTAAACTTAATTGTTTTTCTTCTGCTTTACCTCAGTGCACAATGCTTTACTCTGCTGTTTATGACTTAAAACAAATTTTTAACTATATTTTTCTGTACAAAGTGCAAAACTTATTACTGAAAGTACATTTATAGGTAGACTGAAGGGGGTTAAATTCTTCATTTTACCAGTTAAGATACAGATTTAAATAGGACATGTTTAAAAATGAAGAAAACATAGATGTCTTACATCATAGATTCTCATCGGTTTTTTCGATACTGTATGAAAGAGACTGTAGATTGATTTTCCTTTTTCCTTTCACCTGGGCCACTGTATGGATGCAAATGTTACAGCAGTTTGTCCTGAAAAAGAAGAATTAAAATAAAAGAAAGAACAAAATGAATTATATCCATAGAAATAAATAGGTAAATTGAGACAAATCAGCATATGCTTTCTTAAGTGTGTTTTTAAGAAGGCACCTTTGTTTACTTAATGAACAAAAAGGCTATTCAAATGGAAGAAATAATCAGGCAATGTTTTGACAGCGCCACAAACCAGCTGGAGCAGATTCTTTCTGCATTACACAAGATTCAAAGAAATCTTTTTATGATGGGAAAAGGCAGATGTTACCCACGATCGTCACGTTAAGTTGCCATCCATAAAGCTAAAAATAAAGATTCCTTCTCGTGTTTCCTTCATGTACACACAGAGTACCATTAGTGGTAACTGAGTCAGTCAGTGAGATCAGTGGGAACTTTCAGTCCGTGACTACTGAAGATCAAGATGGATAAGATGAGTCCAAGTTTCCTCATAGCTGTATTCCTAGTGCTGCTTTTACTGTAAATGCTTTGGGCATGTTCTTCCACCCTGGTGTTTAGTTGGAAACAAAAAAAAAAATAGAGGTCCAAGCATGAAAAGCTGGCTTGATTTCAGTAAATTGGAGCATATCATGTCACATTAGAGGAAACCGCTATAAATACTCATTGTGTGGGGTTGTGGAACCCAAGGAAGCACGATTAGCATCAATGTCTTCGACAACTGGTAGGGGTATTTTAAATTTTATATTAAGAGATTGTGCAGATTATGTAGTAAGTACATGTGTTCAACTCTCGTTATTTTTAGTGCAGTTTTGAGTTGTGAATTCTAGCAAGTTTCTCAACAACAGCAGAAGTCAAATAATGTATGGAATTACTATGACGGCAATCCATGGTCTCACATGGAATCCCATTACATTAAAATAAATAGCATTTAGGTCTAATATGTCAACACATTCACAATTAATCAGTTAGCTCAGTAATTCCATAGTCTGTCTCATATTCATTGTCAGTGATCCAACTCCAAATGACATCGTTCACAAACCGGGGGAATAATCTGAGGGGTCTTTTTTCACCTCTTCAGGTTCCCTGAACTCCTTCAAATGAAACAATCTGAGAAAGATTAAAAATTCTCTTAAGTTGAACTGCCAAAAACTTGTCAAGACGGGTCACAAGCACACATTACTTCATTTAAGGGTCCACAAGCCAAAATGGTTCGGAACCACTGCCTTGTGAAATTATCAATTCACCAAACGTAGCATTTACTACTGTATGATAATGACCAAAAAGCTCATTTTTTCACCTGTTGGTGAGTTTTCCACATGCCTTTTGTCAAAAATGTCTTAGATGTGATGTTTTTTTTTTTTTCCAACAGCCCTAAAGCTGTGACTGGTGAAGCAGTTGTACAAATGCACAGTGTCTCCCATCTTAACAATATATTTACTCTTACTTTGTACATATTCCTACTGCAGAGCACCTGGAATGTAACAGTAACAGTCATTTTAAAGAGCTAAACTCTATGATAGGATCCCTGTAGCACTCAGTACATATTTTACAGCCACGTACACAAGGAACAAAAGAGAAACTGAGGTGCCATCCTCACATGACCAGTAGCGTGCCTGCAGGAGAGAAGAGGGAGAATGAGTGAGAAGCAGAGCGAGAGAGCAGGACCTCGCTTTTATATGCTGGGAACACCGGGCCCAGGTGTTTGAATTCACAGAAGAAAGAAAGAATAGCAAATTGAAATTTTGTACTGGCACAGACTATGTTTTTAGGAAGTACTGTTTCCAGTTTAACAATAGTGCATCTATTTTTTTCTGTAATGTATTTGACATAATTTGGGTTCCCAACCCAGCTGAAACACTGTTTTTTTTTTAACCTTTGTTTAAGGTTTTTAAAGGCTTAATACAATACTTACATATCCATGTGTACATTATACAAGGGTTATTGGTCGCTGTAGTTCTTCCTGAAAATCTACAGTCCTCGCTTTGTACATACATTAATTCTAAAGTTAAGCTAAAGCTAATACGAGGCTTCAGCAATCTGAGTTAGATGAATCATGGGGGAAATTTCCGGCTTCGTGTTGCTATCCCTCTGTTGCGGCTCAGCAAGAAAACACTCTCCATGGAAGCACAAAGGGAATTTCATTGTAAAGAGACTAACCACTTGATTTGTCGCACTCAGACTGCTGAAGCCTCATATTAGCTTCAGTGTAACTTAATATTTTTGCCCTGAACAAGGAGTGTGGATTTTGTCCCCCATCACTACCATCGAAATCGCATTAGAAATAGATTCCTTTGCGGCCACACCCACAAACTGGTTTAATACACATATGGGCATGTGTTGTTTTAAGATAGACGAAGAAACGTGAGTCATCCCGCAAACTTTATTTATTTGTTCTGTTGACACACTTATTCTTGTTCAGGGTCTTGGGTTCATGTAAGGTCAGGTCAGAAACTGTCCGCGCTTACACTGGGAGGAGGGTGTGCTCAGACAGTCACCAACCCATTACATCAGACACAAGCCCATCTTTTGTTGGAGTTGCTCAACCTTTTTTTGTTTTACCTCGTTGAAAGGAGCACGTATGCTAGCCTGCACTTCAGTGGAATGACCTCATTGAGTTCTTTTTAGATACTTCCACATTCAGAAGCAGATGAAAACACTTTGCTTAAAAACGTTTTGGTTGTTTTTCCAGTGCCTTTTCACAAAGGTACCAGATGCTTTTTTGGGTACCTGCCATGGGCTTCATGTTGTGTAGCTCATACATTGTGTAATTAACATCAGAGGTTGTAAACAGCCCCTGAAATGGTAGATGGTGTGATTAGCACAGAGGAATTTATGAAATGCCAGACAAGGCGGCTTGTTTTTCAACATTTTTATGTCCTTCATGCACGCATCAGTGCATCACTCTCTGAGCACAAGGTGATCACGCCTCATCCACCCCTGAATCCTCTGCTTAAAAAAGAAAATGTTTTCCTCCCTCTACTGGTCTGTTGGGTATTGAGTCTTGACCTTTTACAACTAAGAAAAGTAGGACAGACAAACAGGAAACCACTTTTATTGCAAAGACGGACATTAAGTCAACGACACAAACACAGTTACAATATGGCAGCTTTTTTGGTTTAATACATATAATTAGGGCCCGAGCACGACCTCGTGCGAGGACCCTATTGAAACTGAATGAATTATTATTTTTCTTTGTCCGAAAGAATCGCACTTTTGAGGCCCTAAACATGCTCAAAAACTCATGAAACTTTGCACATGCGTCAAGAATGTCAAAAAATTTTATATTTCATAGGTCTCCCACATGGGGGGGGGGGGCAAAATGGCTCAGTAGCTCCCCCTAAAAAAAAACTACACCTACATGCACCAAATTTGGTATACATGTATATCATGTCCAGACGGAAAAAAAGTCTCTGCCGACCCCCCCCCCCCCCAACCCAACAGGAAGTGAGTTATTCTCACGACACTCGTGGATTTTTTTCAAATTCAACGGTCTGCCCGTGAGGTGGCGTGGAATTTAGGTGTTTCGCCGCCAAACAGGAAGTGCTTTATAACTTCACTGTACATTGTCCTAGAGGCCCCAAACTTACCACGTGGCATGACCCCCCCGCCCTGAACACGTCTATATGGTCATTTACGGCCACACCCACAGCGCCACCCAGTGACGGCAGGAAATGTCACATTTTACAGTCTGACATGCATCTCAGAGTGACTTGAGCAGAACTACCTCAAAATTGGCCAGGAAGGCCTAAAGACATTGATGATGCTGTACAGTGAAAACTGTGAGTGGTCACCAGAGGGCGTGGTCACGGCGGCACGGCGAATTTCAATGTTCCATCAGGAACAATCAAACTGCTGTAACTCGGCTGAAAATGATCGGATCTTTTTCATATTCCTCATGTGTGATGACATTCCCGCCCTGAACACATGTAGGGGTCAAAATCGAATCAAAGTCATAGCGCCACCTGTTGACAACAGGAAGTCATACGCCCCAATACTTTTAATCAGTACTCCTAGCAGGTTAACCAGATCCACATCATATTTGGTGAGGATACACTTAAGACCTTCATGATGCTTCACTGTGAAGATTTGTGAAGTTTCATCAAACGGCGTTTCCGTGACAACGCATTGTTCGCCATAAACAGGAAGTGGTTTATAACTGGCCTGTACATTGTCCTAGAGGCCCCAAACTTGCCATGTTTCATCACCCCCCCGCCCTGAAGGCGTCTACATGTAAATTCTCCGCCACACTCATAGCGCCACCTAGTGGCGGCAGGAAACTTCACGTTTTATAATCTGACAAGCAGCAGCTTCCCTCTGCTCTGCTCTGCCTGTCTGTCTGTTGTAGCTGACATCTTGTGTTGTCACACACGCACACAGACACACACACGCGCACACACACTGTCCCGTGCTTTCCTTCGCCGCCAAACAGGAAGTGGTTTATAACTGGACTGTGCTTTGTCCTAGAGGCCTCAAACTTAACACGTTTCATGACCCCCCCCCCGTCCTGAAGGCGTCTACATGTCAATTTTCGACCACTGTCATAGCGCCACCTACTGACAGGAAGTGACACGTTTTACACTCTCACATACAGCAGCTTCTCTCTCCTCTCCTCTGCGTGTCTGTGTGTTGTACCAGACATCTTGGACACACACGCACTCACACGCGCGCGCACACAGACACTCACACTGTCCCGTGTTTTTGTTTGCCGCCAAACAGGAAGTGCTTTATAACTTCACTGTACATTGTCCTAGAGGCCCCAAACTTACCACGTGGCATGACCCCCCCGCCCTGAACACGTCTATATGGTCATTTACGGCCACACCCACAGCGCCACCTAGTGACGGCAGGAAATGTCACATTTTACAGTCTGACATGCATCTCAGAGTGACTTGAGCAGAACAACCTCAAAATTGGCCGCCAAACAGGAAGTGGTTTATAACTGGCCTGTACATTGTCCTAGAGGCCCCAAACTTCCCATGTTTCGTGACCCCCCCGCCCTGAAGGCGTCTACATGCAAGGGGGCGGACGCTGCACTCCCCGACGTGCGCAGGTGTGCGAGGGCCCGTTCATCGCTGCTTGCAGCTTTAATTAGAAATTACTACTTTAAATAATATAAATATTTAAAATATATTACTACAAAACAGCTATGGGAAGAAACTATGATAATTGAGTGATTGTGTCAATTCAAAAATGTAGTTTCAGCAGAAATGGCATTGTAGTTTTGGTAGTTTTTACAAACTAGTTTTTGGGGTGTCAAGGCCAGTTCAGACTAAAGATTAGCAATGACTCTCTGTACTTCTGTTCTAACTGCAAGCTTTTCAGGCTTTTTTTTGTAGCTGGATATACACTGCTCAAAAAAATTATAAGGGAACACTTAAATTACACAGTGGATCTCGAATGAAATATTCAAGTTGAAAATCTTCATTGATGTACATTGTGTAATTCGTTGAGAACAAAATGATGTAAGACTAGTAAATGGAAACCAAACTCATCAACTCATTGAGGGCTGGATTCAAAATCACACAGATAATCAAAGTGAAAAACCAAAATCACAGGCTGATCCAACTTGTGTAAATTTCATCACGACAACCCATAATGTGGCTCCGTAGTGTGTATGGCCCCCATGTGCCTGTATGCACTCCCAACAACATCGGCATTCTCCTGATGAGATGGCAGATGGTGTCCTGGGGGATCTCCTCCCAGACCTGGACCAGGGCATCAGTGAGCTCCTGGACAGTCTGTGGCACTACTTGGCGGCATCGGATGCGCCGATACATAACATCCCAGAGGTTCTCAATTAGATTCAGGTCTGGGGAACATGAGGGCCAGGAACTGCCTGCACACTCTGGCCACATGAAGCTGGGCATTGTCCTGCACCAGAGGCCTGTACTACGAAGCAAGTTCAACATACCAAGGATATCTTTTCGTTATCTGGCTTCACTGAGCCTAACAATCGTGATCCCGCTAAGCGGTCACACAACGCTGGTTATCAACTCGATAAGTCAACCCAGGGTTTCCCAATCTAGCCATGAGCGTGTTCACATGAAAGAGGCGGGGTTTGCAGCATATGACCAATCAAAAATAACAGATGTACTGGCAGCAGAGTGGCATACTTTACAAACGAAGAGCAAACTAATATTAGAGAAATACGAAGAATTTAAACATCATCTAGGCTAAAAGCAACACAGCTACAGCTGCTGAATGCAAAAAACCCCCGACTGTGTGAATGCATAAATTAACAGGCTTATAATATTATATAAAAAGAGTTCATTCTATTGGCGATGCCATTTTCCAAGAGAATTGATTGGTCAGTAGGCGCTGCTTTTGTACGCGTTGATCTGTTATCTCGAACATAACCTGCTCCGGAGCAGGTTTGCCGTGCAGCATAAGTTACCATGGCGATTTACCCCGGTAAGAAGTGAACCACCGTTGTAGTACTGAAAACCCAGAGTTGAACCTGAAGTTATCTCGCTAACCGCAAATCCCGCTTCGTAGTACAGGCCTCGGGAGGAACCCAGGGCCCACTGCACCAGCGTAAGGTCTGACAGTGGGTCTGAGGATTTCATCCCGGTTCCTAACAGCAGTCAGGGTATCATTGGCTAGCACGTGGAGGTTTGTGCGACCCTCCAAGGATATGCCTCCACCACCAAACCAGTCATGCTGCATGATGTTGCAGGCAGCGTAACGTTCGCCACGGTGTCTCCAGACTCTTTCACGTCTGTTACATGTGCTCAGTGTGAACCTGCTCTCATCTGTGAAGAGAACGGGGCGCCAATGGCGAAGCTGCCAATTCTGGTGTTCTCTGGCAAATGCCAATCGAGCTGCACGGTGCTGGGCTGTGAGCACAGGTCCCACTAGAGGACGTCAGGCCCTCATGCCACCCTCATGGAGTCTGTTTGTGACAGTTTGGTCAGAAACATGCACACCAGTGGCCCGCTGGAGGTCATTTTGTAGGGCTCTGGCAGTGCTCCTCCTGTTCCTCCTCGCACAAAGGAGCAGATACCGGCCCTTCTGCTGATTTGTTGCCCTTCTACGGCCCTGTCCAGCTCTCCTCAAGTAATGGCCCGTCTCCTGGTATCTCCTCCACACTCTGGAGATTGTGCTGGGAGATACAGCAAACCTTCTTGCGACAGCACGTATGGATGTGCCATCCTGGAGGAGCTGGACTACCTGAATGGGCTGCAGGTACCGCCTCATGCTACCAGGAGTGACAAGAGCACTAGCAAAATGCAAAACCTGAGGAAAATCAGTCAGGAAGGATCAGGAGAGAGAAATGGTCCGTGGCCACCACCTGCCCTTTTTGGGGGTTGTCTTTGCTGTTGCCTCTCCTGTCCACCTGGTGTCGCTTTCATTTGCACCAAAGTAGGTGAATTTGATTTACAATCACTTACGCTTCCTAACTGTACAGATCGATATCCCAGAAGTTTAATTGACTGAGTGTTATACTGTGATGATTGAGTGTTCCCTTAATTATTTTGAGCAGTGTAATTTGTAGCATCTTAAAATATGAGCGAGGATAGTGAGTTACTTGATACAGTTTCACTTCTAGTATTGATGAAACAGCGAAAACGTAAAAAAAAAAAAGAGGGTCGAGATGACCAGCTGACATCGCTACGAGCTGATTGGCTGTTGAAACAAGTGACATGCCTTATGTTCTTAAACCAGCCACTGGCGACTTGAGCTGAGTTGCAGGCGACGCCATCAGCTGGCTCAAGTCGAGCTGAGATGGGCCAGTTCACGCTGCTGCAACTTTTCCCTGCGACGTTCTAAAACGGTTTCGTCTTGTCGTGAATCTTTGGTCTGAACTGGCCCTTAGGACAGGGCTTTGGCTTGGTTTTCTAACCACTGTCCTTCATTCTTCAAGCTCGATAAGTTTCTGTAGATCAGACTTCAACACCTCTTCATCCTCCTCCTCTACCTCCACCTCTATCCCATCCATGGTTTTCTGCAGCTGCTCCTTGATGCGGTTCAGCTCCAGCAGCCCGTCCTGCAGGTCCTTACAAACTTCTCGGATCTTCGTAGCAAACTCTGTCTTTGCGCCCTTTTTGAGCTCCATGGAATCCTTCGCCAGGAAGAAGACATCGAGAGCCAGGAAGAGACCTGACATAACTCCAGTGGTAACGCTCATCACCTGGGCGGCTTTAGCAGCTCCCCCTGCAACACTGAGGACCTGAACGGTACTAATCAGGCTCTCTGTGTTGATCATTAAAGCCTTGCCGGCCCGGCCGCCCTCCTTCATTACATGTTTGACGTTCTGGTTGAGATGCTTCTTTGAGATGCTCTCAGCATACTTCTCAAAGTTCCACTCCTCAAGTGTCTCCATCCCTTCCTGTCAGGTACATAAGGCATAAGAGATTTTACATTAGAATTAAACCCCATAGGTTTTTGAAATCCAAGAATTTTTTAAATAAAATTGCAGATAGGCAAAAAAAACAAAACATTGATAACCAATCAAACCTGTTAATGGTAGGGTAGGGCTGGAAAAAGAAAACATTTAGCTCTGTGGCAGTCAGTTCTTTAGTATTGACGCCTTAGTGTTTGCAGATTATTATTTCAAATTGCTGCTCTAGATTTAGTTTGGCATGAAAACCTGCATATTAATTGTTTGCACAGGACTGGAAAACTAATATTCCAGTGTACAGATTAGAAGCAAATGCCAAAATAAAATAAGTCAATTGCAGACTTTTGAGTCTTTAGTTTTTCATAGAGATCTGCAATATTGTTCCACTAACATCTCTAAACAGAAGTCTAAATTGTCTGTCATGTTTACAAAAAGGGGAGGTTATTATCTATGCACACATTTTAAACTTGAAGCAAACATGATTTCTCACTAGGCTGAAGCTAAAAGAATGTGAGTAAAATGATCATGATGTGTTTGCAGTATGTTTTCAAGCTTTGCATGTAACTGACACAAACTGGCTGAAAACCTGTGTTTTATCTCTCACCTGCAAAAACTCCAGGCACTCCTTGATGTCCTTGATCTCCTCCTGGTAGTCTTGGATCATCTTCTCCACCTTCTTGCGGTCCGTCTTCGAATGGACTGTGTCTGTGATGTTGGCTGAAGCAGATGCCACCCCACCTGCCGTAGCTACACCAATGCCCACAGCTGTGACGATGAGCGACGTTCCTGCTGTGAAGGGCGCCAGAATGAGGCCGGTGATGGTAGTGATGGACCCTGCAACACTGGCCACCCCGCCGCCGACACTGGCCGTGACCGTTTTCTTATGGAAAATGTCAGCCGAATCAGCCAAATTGAGCAGCTCCAGGATACGCTGCTGGAGTGAGGCACCACGCTGGTTGAAAAAGTGAACAAAAAGACGAGCCGCCATGAAGACACGATCAGCTGCTTCTTCCACCACTCTGAGACAAGGAAAATATGTTACAGGAAAAACATTGGATTGTCATGCAACTTTTAGTTCAAAAGAAATATTTTAAAAAAGGAGGTAAATAAGTGAATTTCAACCAAGAAACATCTATGTATTGTAGAAGGTGCAGCATTATGCAGCAAAACATTTGGTAAGGTTAGTTCTGTGAACAAGATGTCAACCTTACCTGTGAAGGATAAGCAGAAAAAACTTTTTGTCGGGGATGTTAAGCATAGAACTGTGATACAGCATAGAAATTGTTTTAAAAAGGCATTTATTTTTTTTTGTTTTGTTAATGTTGGCCAGTGCTACTCTAAAGCCTTAGAAAAAATAAATTCTACAAGCAAAGTGATAACTTCAGTAAATGCGCTACTTACTCTTCAGCTTCATCATTCTGGTTTGCCTCATTCCACTCATCCCAGCCTAACACACACAAAATAAACAATTACAACCACAAGTTTCAACTGCAATAAACAGGATCACCACTAAATCAACACATTGTCAATATCAAGCATACCTTCTACGGTTCTCCACCACGCTAAAAGGCCTTCCTCATCCTGGAAGGAAACAAATTTAAACTCATTGGAATGACTGTATTTACAGGGAAATTAAATTACACCTAAAACAAGCATCATGTGATGTAATATTATAAGAAAAATAAGCTTACATCTAGAGGGTCCAGGACTGTTCCTTCACTGGGCACTGGTACTTCAGCCATCTCTAGTGTCTGAACTTCCACTGCTTCCTGTAAGAAAAAAAAAATACAGCACACTGTACACAAATATTTGGGCACAATTTCATCAGAGCTAGATGCTACTAATTATACACAATTGTAAAATCCTGTTTTGCTGCTACACAATGGTTGACACTTTTCACCTTGCTGCATGCATTGTTCCCATTTCAAGAATGCTAATAAACCCATTGAGGTTTAATACAACAATGCTACAACTACAGCTAATTGGCTACCATTAGGCATGTGCCAATATAACAATACAGCTTGATTATCTTGGCCAAATGGTCATTATACAATATTAACTATTGATTAAAAATTGTAAATGGTATTTCAACATTTTAATGACTTTCTGCATAGCAAAACCCTGTGTTTTTTTTCCTTCTGCAACAAAAAAGTGCATTTCCCAGAATGCCATGTCTTCAGTCCATAACAGGTTCCCAATAGTCTTTGTCTGCCTATTATAGTAGTAATGTTGGTAGTAATAACTATTGATATGTTGTAATATTAAAAGAGGAAAAAAAAACATCCATGGGTGGCATACAAAACCTAGTTCCGGTGAAAGGAGTGACTCCACATTGGAGTTACCGGCAGAGATGCCACAGGTGTTTACATCAGGTGGTTTGAAAAGTAAAATGACTTGAGTAACGAGAAGCATATATATTGATTTGATTCCCATCCATACAACTAGAATTGTCTATAAGCCACTGGTATTTTAGCCAATTTCAGTTAAAGTTTTAAGTGAAAAATAACTAAATATTATGGCACAGTGTACCTACACATCAACTACATTAATTTGAATGTAGGCTACAACAGATAAAGCAGGAAGGCTAAAGTAAGCCTACATTATAGACTGATATACCAGGTGTGTCTTTTCTGTTCTTTAGAATTAATTATGGCATACCATACAAAGTAGGCTACATTTAATTTTCCATTGCACTTTAAATAGGTCTGCCTGTCATTTAAGCTTAGTGTTGCCATGTGATTAGGGGATGTCCTTGCCAACAGGAAATGAATAGAGACATGGGAAGAACATGCAGTAGAATTCACCTGAGAAACCACATGCTGTTCCGTTATGGTGGGGTTAAGATAGGGCAAAATATATTCCAACAAAGGGACTCTTGGTTGAATAGAAACTACATGGGCAAACAAAGGCTATCCTCCATCCACACACATCCTTTATTACAATATTACCCTGCCTGGTTTATTGCAAGCAGCCATTGTTGAGCTGTGCATGGTATTACTGACATGGTTACATGATGCCACTGCAAAGTCATTTGCATATATTGAGTATGTGTGTGCTTGAGAAGCACCAACTGTAATTTGCGCTGTGGGAAAAACAGCCATACTGCAGCTCAGCTGTAGTCACGTTCCTTTGGTTCACTATCTATACTGCACTTTGATTTTCTTCATAAATTTGGGACCTTTTATTACTGCACTGAAACTGCATATTGTGTCTACTATTCTTTTGTTGGTTTTATTTCATTTTATTCCATTAAAATTGTTCCTAATTGTTTTCCTAATTTGATTTTATGTGTTATGTAAAGTGTTTGAAAGGTGCTTTACACATGAAGCTGCCTTGCCTACTCACCTGGGGCAGTGCCTGAGTGTCAGATGATGAGTCCTGTGGAGCAAAAAATAAATGACTAGAACTAGAAACTAGAAATGTAATAAACAAAACAAAAACTGCACTATGATGGGAAAAAAAAACATTCCCATTTTAGAACACAGAACTCTGGGGAAGAAAAAAAATAAATTAACGAGAAACCGAAATTGTACTATGGAATATTTTACTGTCGATGTAGAACATGTCATTTGTGTTTTTAAAACACAAAGCAAAATATAGCATTTTGGAGTGGAGCCTTTCATTTAGCAGTATAATGACATGTTTACTGGTACCTTTGTTCCGGACCCAAACAATGCACTGGGCAGAATCCTCCTTATTCTGAAAGTCTAGATAAGAAATAAACAACACAAATATTACTCACATCTTTACAGCCCCCTCACAGTACCGTGTTAGTGGTCAAAGAGTACTCTACATATAGAAAGCTTTTAGTAGCAGTTTTACGTCATATTAAATTGGCTTAATTTGATCTAACGCCTGTTTTACATACCATAGTTCTGTTCTTCGGTGCCTCTGTTGGCTGGCTTTTCTCCTCACAGCTGGCGTCGGCATCAGTATACCAAATAGACTGTTGGGAGGTTCAGGGATTAGTTCTCTTACTACAGTTACTAGTTACTTACTACTTAGGGGTTTATAAAAACATGGTGCCTTCAAAAATGCCTCTCATAAAACAGTAGACAAGATCACAATCGTGTGTTTATGTGGCTGCAAACTACGCGCAGTGTAGTGACCGGTGTAGTGATAGGTAGTTTTTCATGATTATTGGGGTGTAAGATTTAATACTTTTGATTCACTATTGTGATGTTTTCCTAATGACTCAAAGATCACCTTTTATTATACATTTTCAATCAATCCAGGATGGATGAGATTAGATGCTTTAGCTCGTCTTTTTCTATCACCCTTTGTTTGCCTGGTTCACGTCACACCGATGAACAACCTGAATGAAGAATGAACAATCATTGTTTTCTTGTAAGTTTGCACGTCTCCTATGACATGCTTCGCAATTGTCTGGCTAGACAGCATATTTTCCTTCTAAACAATAGGTAAAGAGTCAGCCACTCTTAACAGCTGTCCACCAGCTAGAGATGGTTTTGGTTTGTTAGATTTAAGGCAAAAACTTTCATCTAGATTTGTTTTAGAAATTGGGGGGAAAAAAAATAAAAACTCAAACGGCATTTAAAAAACAAATCATTCAAGACAATAAAGGAGATGTACTTATGTCTTACATGTCTCTCTATGGTGCTGTCATCCAAGCTTTCAGAGCTGGTGGAGTGCTCGCTGTGAACAGCTTTGTTTTCCTGATAAGAAATGGGTGGTAGGAAAACAAAAGAGTCTTAAAATGTAAAAGAATTTTGAGTATTGTTGCTGGCATCTTATAGCTATGAAAACTATGCACTTAAGTTACAAACACTAGATGAGGAGTTAAGCTAGTGACAGACAAAAAAAACAAAAAAAAACCTTAACCTGTACCTGCGTCTTGAATGAGGAACTTGTACTGGGAACTGCAAGGTCTGTCTGACATTCCTCGTCTGGCATCTGTATCACAACAAAACAGTGGGTAAAACATGACCATCCAGCTGGTGTTGGTCTTAAGAAAATAATGCAATCCAACATAGACTACATTTCATCAGCTATCATGGCTTCATAGAGCTAAACACTGGTAATTGAAGAAAAATGATCTCACAAAGCTGGTAATCAACTATCTCCCTTAAGTCAGGTTTTTCTAAGCAAACTTAACATGCAATTGCAAAATCTTAAGATGACATGGTTAAGAGGTTAATCTTCTGCACAGTACCTGTGTGTAAGACTTAAAGGGGTTTACTTTCTGCATCATCCCTTTGAATATCCCAGGGTTCTAAAACAAATACAAAAAGTACACAAATACAGAAAAAAACTTAAGGCAATGAAGTAAATATTCATCACATTTTTATTTATGATAAAGCAGAAGCTGAAGAAAACCAATCACACCATATCTACATAGGCAATATTCAGGAGGTGGACAAAAAACAACAGTAAATCAAAGACTCATTCTTTTCTTTGGCACCATCTAGTGGTAGTAGCAAGAATAACATTGACAGACGGCAATGCATGCTACTTTCTATATAGTGGAGGATTACTGGGAAAACTACTGTTTTATGGCTAATATTTTCTCTGTGTGCAGTTTTCTGATTATTTATAGAACTTTATGGAGCTTCATGAAGGTCCCTTAAACCAAGACGATGCACACTAACCGAATTAGGATGGGTTAATTTAGTAAATTAGATTAGATTACTAATCTAATCCAAAGGGCCTTGCTAACATCTACATGATCAAGTTAAAAAAAGGCCTTATGGGATCTGCTTTTTGACAAAGTTCAGCTTAATCGCACACATCTACCTGCTTCTCTGGCAAGTTGTTATTGTCTGCTAAGCTTCCACTGCTGGAGGAGAGGTCACTGCGCAGAGGCCCAGTATCCTGGAGAGACGAGACGCAAGGCAGAGGAAAAACAAACTGAGGAGGTGAAGAAGGGGGCTCCCTTGGTATGTCAATAATGTCCCGAAAAGTATAGTCGATAAGAAACTCTCCCAAACATCCATTTAGTGTCATCAGTGTCAGTATTACGACTGGTACCTTTGGCTGTGAGGATTTGAATGGGTTGACTTTCTGCATCATTCCTGCAAACATCCCTGGATTCTAAATAATAAATACATGAATTGGACAATTGAAGCTTAAGAAATTGACCTAATCACAGTGCCATATGAACAAGCTGCATGACTTTTAGATCCACGGACTACGTACAGTCGAGCAGACTGTGTTCACCTGTTTGCCTTGAAGTTCTTTTCCTGTCTCTGGTGGATCTGCAGGATCATTTTGAGGATCGCTCTTTGGCACCTGCAGCTGAGAGACGATAGTCGGGGGTGAAAAAACCCCACAAGGCGCTCGAAATAAGACAACCTAATATTTTGCACTACTGTATGAACTTAAATTCCTTTTAGCTACCTCCCTGACCGGTCTTAACATGTTTATCTCTATGAAACCCTGTCTTTAAGAAGATTTCATCGCAGGGAAAACAAAATGTAATTAAAAAATAGGATAAATAGGAAATACAACTAGCAGAAATCATTTGCTTTTGTTTTTAGGATAGATATAGACACCTGATTCAGGTTTGAGTTCTAAAAATGTTGTTTCTTTTGAGATTAGAGTCAATTTCAGAAAATAAAAAAAAGGTATAGCGAAAGGACATATGTTATCATCTTACGTCAAAATACTAAGCTTTACTTCATCACTCCATCTCAATAAGTGTGTTATTGTCAATTAGTCCCAATCAAAAGCTCAGCTCTACAGTTGCATCTTTAATTTTGTTATTCCTGATACTTTGCCTCTTAAAAATGATTTGCTGAGCATCTCATGTTAAATACACAGACAAGGTACCTGTGTGGAAGGCTTGAACGGGTTGACTTTCTGCATCACCCCTTTCAACATACCAGGGTTCTGAAACACAACCACACAAAGTCATCCTGTGCCCCATCAAGTCAAATACAGACTGAAAAGTGAATGAGCCTCTTACTGGGGACATTTTTTACTACTACATCTTTTTAAATTTACATTTACAGTATGTAGAGGAGTTCGTATGACCTTTTCCTGAACTAAGCAGTCACTGCTAATTTTGATTTATCTCCAATTGTTCCTCATTTCATGTTGAAATGGGGAACAATAATAAAACTGAGTTTGTATTTCAAACTAAGAGATTAATAACCTGGAGAAGCCTGATTAACTGGCCATGTATACCAGGGTCTATATATAAAGCTATAAAGCTACATGTACATGCCTCTGGATAAGGGAAATCCTCATCTTTCACCCACCTGACTGGAGTCTGAAACCCTTCCCTGTTCCAGTGACTCTGAAGATGGAGCTTTAGAGACCTGTGAGAGAAAACCAGCGGAGTGGACGCCTTATTGATCCTCCATTACCGTGTTACCATTATAACATGCAGACAACGCTGTGGTTACCTGGGAGGTAGACTTGAATGGGTAGACCTTCTGCATGACCCCTTTCAGCATACCAGGGTTCTGAAATACAAGTATCAAACATTTCATAAACTGATGTACTCAAGTTATAACTCCCAGTTCAAATCCTGTAGTCCTTTTAGTTTACCTTGTAAATGTATTACCTGGGACATTGACTGACGGCAGTGATAAAAACAACAACAAACAAAAAACCAACACACACATACGGTGGCTTGGTTGAAATGACTAAGGCCCTGTTTACATTTGTCATTTCAAGTGTCTCGTATAAAATCGGATAAAAATCCAGATGAGATTTAAGCCACTTTCATTTACACTTGGCCACATATATGCGTCTGTTGGCCAGATCACAGATCTGATTTGGCTGGTTGGCCTCCCTCCAGTCCAGAAGGAGGTGGTAATGCACCTGAAGCAGTTTGGCTACAACAATAGGTTTAGCTAGTGTTTGCTAACAACTATTGATAAACCAACACAAACATGATTTGATCTGGATTGAAGATACTTGAAATGACAAGTGTAAATGGGGTCTAAAACACAAACAGCTTCACATGGTGCTGGTACAAATCACGGTTTATACACTTTTTGCCACATCAGTTGCTCTATGCAACGTTGAAATAGCACATCATGGTACTCAGGTCACTTTTTTCAAAATGACTACTGACATTATTCAATTCTTGTAATCGGTTAAAAGTAACGTTTTAAATTAAAATGCTATTACATCTCCTATTGTCTCCCGTTGCTTTGGTCAGAATAAATAAATAAAAGTGAAAATCTTATTTAGGATATTTTCAGATATCAAGTGGCTAAATGACAAAAACATAACTAAATACACAAACTTGACACTTCTTGTTTTAATACAAATGAGTCAGGCTTACCGCAAATGTAGTCTACAGAGCTGCTTTTAATTAAAAAGAAACCAATTACACCCCTGATATAAGTAAGGCAAAAAAAATAAATGTTCCCAGATCACGCTGGTCACCCACCTGTCCTCTACAGTAATGGCACTAAAGTTATATTTGAGTTCTTCTCACCTGTATGGAGTTTGTTCCCTGTTCTAGTGATTCTGAGGAAGGAGCTTTGCTGACTGCCTGAATAAAGAACAAAAGGTTAAATAAATGCTTTCACATGAAGCAGTCAAAGTTATAACAACTACCGTTTAATGTGGTCATGTTTTACCTCTGAGGTAGACTTGAATGGGTTGACCTGCATAACTCCCACCACCCCGGCCCTCTGCTATAAAACACACCGATTAATTATGACAAAATATCAGCCATTGTTGAAAATACACCTGATTCATTGAATATGTTCTGACCATTTTTGCTGATAAACAGTACGCTATTAACAACACATGGGAAATTGCCATACATAATATTTTGTAAGAATTACCTCTAACAAGCAAACCAAATAAATTAGGTCAGGTCAAGTGTGTAAAAATGGTAGAAAAGATATTACAAATTTGTGACTTATTCTCACCTTGGTCTTTGGGTTAAGCTCACTTGCGACCTCGCTGTTGTTTTCCTACAAGAAATAATTACAGTCAAAATACTACTTTTTTGTGTGTTTGTGTGTGAGTTTGAACATTCACCTGCGAGGCTGCGGCCATTCCTGCATCCTGTCTGTTCAGGCTGTGCGTGATGGGGTTGTCTAGATCCTGGTGATGAATGAAGGCCTCAATTAATGGAACAAACATATGTAAGCAAACAAAATATCCCACTAACCTCCACCACTATCTCTCACACTCTCCATACCTCCTTGCTGGGTGTAGGTGGGACCACTGGAGTTGAGACTGTTGAGCCTTTATCTCTTCTGAACATATTCATGCTGAAATACATGGTGTTTTAAATGTTAGGATGTGATGAGGCAAGAAAACATGGCTCCAAATAAATACAAACTCTGACAGCCACACAGGCCTTGTTTTATTTATTTATTTATTTTTTGCACAATAGTGTTTTAAAGCTGTCATCAGCTGCCAAGGTCGCGGCTGCCCTCTTTTCCCTGGCAGACCCACAACCAAATTCCATTCAAATATTTGACAATTTAAGGTACTGTATAACTCGTGAACTTGAAAAAGTCGTTAGGTATGAGTTGATTGCTTTTGAGAAAACTTACGTTTTACTAAAAAAAAAATCGGTTTAACTCAATCAATCATACAGCGCATTTTCTGTAATATTTCCACTTTATTTAGGTCACATCACCTAGCTAGCGCCCACCCACATGTTGAAAAAACCTGAGTGAAATCTGAGCAAGCTAATTAACTTATAAAAGTTTCGATGTCAGTACAAGTGATGCTTTGGTAAACAGGATACCGCCGAATTGAAAAATGAGTGGTAATAAGTCTTTAAGTCGCTTTCTATAACGTCTAAGCTAGCAAAAAGGCAACAAACCTTTAAATTCACAGAACTTTGAACACAGTTTGGCTTGTGTCGTTCTCGCACAAAAGAACGTCACATGTAGTTCCGAACAACATCGTACATTGTGTCTGCCACTACAGAGGAATGTTTGACAACACAAAACGCAAACTACAGCACAATGAAAGAGCAGGGTGCCTACCTCAGCGTTGCGACAGAGTAAACGATATGACCAAAAAAAAAAAAAAACACCCCACAAGGGTAAACACGTTTTAAAAGTTGTTCAACACAGTCCTTCACTTCCCCTTCATTACGTAGAGACGTCAAACTGTTTTAGCAAAAACTGAGGGGGGCGTCAGAAGCGTTAGATTACTGACTATAATTTGACTCTTGCCTGCTCTGATTTCAGGGAAAGTTTTAGTTTGAAAGGCGAACAATGAGTATCAATGGGCCAGTGCGCCACACACCCTCATAACTGTGCATAGTTTGAGAAAACAGCGCCCCAAGTCCTCATTTAGATCACCTGTGTTACCTATACTGGGGCGTGGTCTCTTGCCCCTGGGACTCACTTTGTTCCATCTTGAATGGGTGTCCATATATTTTAGGCTTTTATTTCTGTCTTATATTTGTTTTCTTTTTATTCCTTAATTTTTAAAAATATATTTAGGCTACTTTCTGCCTTTCACCTCGCTGTATATTGATAAACCTTCATATTATGTTCAAGAGGTTCAAGTCAAAACAGTGTGGAAGCAAAAAAAAAAAAAGCTGCTATAAGCGATTGATTAATAATTGTGAAATTATTACTGAATACTTGAAAACATTTAAATAAAGTGAATTATTAATAAATAATTAAAAAAATTCTGTTTTTAATGAATTTGTTTTCATAAAAGAGCCTTCAAAATTCAGTTTAAAATGACAAACAAGTCTACACAAACACACACACACAGGCAGGAAGACTGGGAGCGTCACCTAAGGCCCAAATTTGCAAACAGGACACTTTGTAAACAGTCTTTATTTACATTAACATTTTAAAGACCTTTACAGGTACATTCTGTTCCAAGTTAAAATAATGCAGGAAGATGCGCTGACAGTGCGACAAAATGTGACATTTAAAAAACATACAGCATTATAAATCCTTCTCTATTCAGAACATCTGACCACTTGAATAGTTAACTTTACGTTTGACAGTTAAATAGTATATTATAGAGCAGACACATACGCACGAACACATTTACATCATGGTTGCCACATAAGACCAAAAGTGTCTCCAGTTTTTGTATAGAAAATATATGGGGAACAATAAAATAGATTCTTCATATAGCTCAAATACATGTGCACAATATGTTTCTATAAATCATTCAGGCAAGTGACGATATCATTTTTTTGTGCAATCATTTTACATGGTGATATGTGGCTTCAAATGCAGAAAAAAAAAAAAGCAGCGACGCAAATTGAAGCTTTTGCAACTGACGCACCAGCAAACCACAACCTGCAGCTTCGACCAAAATTCAGAAAAACATTCTTCATTACTCGGATGTGTAGTAAAATAGTGTTTTGATGCAATGCCACAGTGATATATTAAATAAATTATATACAACATTCATTTTATTGTGAATATCTGGCATTGTCACCTTCTCTCTTTAAAGAAGAAACGGGACATCCTCATAAGATGACGTGAGGAGAAAGTTACTTTATACAAACGCAGTCCTGTCGGTTAACTACATACAGCAACTTTAATTCAACAAATGAAAACTATCATGACAATTTTAACAACACATTCAAATCTTACAAACTCCACAAGTACCTCTTTTTGTCTGCACAGTTTCCTCCTTTTGAGTCTCATTGTAGATTATCAACTGCTGACATTTGTTTGATTATACTGAGATCCTCTACGGGGATTGGACAAAATAATAGGAACTGCTGACAATATAATAGCACTATAAAATACTTTGTGAATTTCTATACATTTCTTGTTGAGACTCTCAACCATGCTGTGTTGGATTGCATTATATTGTAAGGTGTTCCTGTTTATAATTTGTCCTCCTCCTGTAAGCCATCTGTGACCACAAAGCTACATTTTGACACACCTTATATTTAACCCTTTTTTTTACCCACAGAACAATACTTACAGTGCACAAAGAAGGGTGTCGGTTTTCCTGTTATTTGACCAGTCCCTGTGTGTACAGTAAACACCTTACAATATAATACAAACACAACAAGAATAATCCACAGCCTCAAAAGTTACACCTCTCTGCCAAAATCACATGAAAATAATGACTGTTTTTAGCATTTTTTGCAGGACTATTGCAATTTATTGGAATATACTGTCAATTATCTAAACTTCTTATAACATCCGGAGTCTGCTGTTTTAAGCAAACTGATATTAGAAAAAAAACTTGGCCATATAGACCCTTTTAATGTCTGAAACTGCTCACTTAACAGAAGGTGCTCACCTACTGAGCCCATGAATGCCTTTAAACCAACAGTTTCCCCATTTAGCCAGCAGAGGGGGCTGCTGATCTTTGATAGTCTCATGCAGGAAGTTGCTCACAAGTTTCCAGTAGCATCCTGTAGCTCCTCTCTGATGCCATTGAGCTCCACCACCCCATCATTGAGCACAGTTGCCACATCCTTTATTTGACTCACCACCTCTTTCTTGCAGCCTTTCTTCAGCTCTCGGGAGTCCTTGATGAAGTACTTGTCCATGCCTTTGAAGAGCCCTTGGACCGAGGCAACTGCCGCGTCCGTTATCTCTGTCGCTCGCATCACGGGCTGATCGACCAAGCTGATCATCTGGACGGCCCGGCGGATCTCCCAGTCCTCAGAGTAGTGTTGGGTGCCAGACCTGAGCAAAGGGTGGCCGCGGAGTTTGTACAAGCCCTGATTGACAAAGTGGAGGATCTTCCCAATGTCCAGCAGCTGAGCCTCATACTGCTCCAGCACCGTCTCCACCTGGGGAAGGAGAGGGAAAGGCCACAGTCTTCGGTTAAATGCTGAAAAAGTCAATGGTAAGGTAAAGCATGAGATGGGACAGGGTGTCAACCTTGGTCACCGGTGTCATAATAAGAATTTTCTTATTCTCTAATCTTGTAACAAACGTTGATCTTTGTTAGTTAAAATAAGTATGAGTGTGAACGTACATCTCTATAGGTGTCACTGCATGCACTGTACAGCTTACCTTCTTCCGGTCGTGCATGTTGTTGACGTTATCAGAGATGGCGGCAGAAGCTGAAGTGATTCCGCCAGCCGTTGCCACGCCAACACCCACAGCGGTAACAATGAGGGAGGCACCGAAGGTAAAGGGTGCCAAAGCCAAACCGGCGATGGCTGTCACGCCGCCCACGGCTGTGGTGGTGCCACCGGTGATGCCGGCGATCTTGGCCTTGTGGTGGAAGTTGTTGATGTCGTCGGCGATGGCGTGGAGCGTGATGATGGACTGCCAGAGGACCTCAGCTCGCTCTGTGAAGACCTTGTTGAAGACACGCAGGCCGTGATTAACTTTGTCCGCCAAGATGGTGAACGACCTGGGATTTATTTGGAAGACAAAGCAATGTTATTCTTGGTAAGTACAGTACGGAGTAAGGAAGCAGCACCTTAAAATGAGGCTTCATGATACAAAAGGCAAAATAATGAAATAAAAGCAGTACTCTATTCACTACACTGGGAAAGACCAGTTCAAGGTGAGAAATAAGGGATATGTCGGCTACAGCTGCAACTAACAATTACTTCATTATCGATTATTCTGTTGATCATTTTCTCGATTAATCGTTTTATCTATAAAATGTCAGAATACATTGACAAATGCCAGTTACAATTTCCCAGAGCCCAAGGTCAATCTGCTTCTTTTGTCTGACCAATGGTCCAAAACCAAAAGACATTCAGTTTAGTATCATATGATGAAGAAAAGCATCAAATCCTCACATGTGAGAAGCTAGAACCAGCAAATGTTGCTTGGAAAATGACCGAGACTATTAATTGATAATCAGAATATTTACAGATTGTGTTTCAGCTCTACATTTCGCACAACTTTTCCTGCTGCAATCAGTGATCCGATTCACAACACCCATAACTACTGGTGTAGCAACAGAAACAATCCCTCCAGCACACTTGGAAGTAAAAGTGTCCTGATCAAGCTGATACTTTCAGCCAAATTCATATAAAGAGACGCACTTGGACTCATCCTCTTTTAGGACTTTGTCCTCGTCGTCTGACGGCACCTCGTCCCATTCTGAAATACAATCAAACAACAGGTGTTTAAAAAAAAACACAACATTCAAGAGTTTATTTTATTGCTCATTTTCACTTGTCTGAATCTGCTGTGACTCACGTTCCACAGTGTTCCACCACTCCATCAAACTGTCAGTGTCCTGTGACAAAAAAAACAAAAGCATGATGGTTCACACCTGAGCACTACACTACCAGAAAAGGTGAACATTATTCACTTGCATATGGAGGAAATGCATGGTGGTGAAGTGGAATATTTCTGTTTAGCCAGTTTTAAGAGAAACCGACCCCCTCCTCGTCCTTATCCTCCAGACCTCCTTCAGTGCGCTCATCCATCTGAGCAGCCAGCCACTCCGCCTGAATGGGGGGGGGGAAATACGTCAATAGGTCTGCGCTACATACTTTACCATATTCACAGATTAGTCATGAAAACCTGGCTTTATTTAACCAACGCCTTTGTACATGTTAAGACCTTTCTGCGCACTACTTGGTGTGTCGGCGAGTATGTACGCTACGGTATGTTGCTGAACTGGCCCGGTTGCATGTTAAAGGAATGCGTCCCATCAGGAACAGAGAAATGGAGATAACTAAGCAAACAGTGGAAAACAACAACATTTCATAACAGTGGCTCAAATGTCAGTTGAAGTCAACAAAGTGCACCTTGTATAAATATTGCCAGACGGTCTTTTGTGCACAAGACAAGAGAGTTTTTCTATTTAATCCTGTTTGACATCTGACTCTCAGCTTAAATAGCAAGGCTCCGTCAGAATAAAACCCTATACGATAGTAATATAGGTATTCACTTGGTTTTCTCACGTGCAGGTAAATGCGTTAGGACAGTGTTTGGTTAATAAAATGCCACACAAAGCTCAACATTATCTCAAAAACTCCAACATTTACACAGACATCAGTGCTGGACAGGCAGTATTATGCTGTAAATCAAGGTCAAGTTGGGAGTCAAGATGATCAGCCTAAACTGTGCGTTACATGACGAGTTACAGTTGCACGAGTGGTGAAGAAGTAAAGCTGTGGGTCAGATAAATACTGAAAAATGGGTCATTTATTAGGACATTCATGCTAACCGGCTTGAGCCAAAGATTAAAGACATACCATTTACTAATCGCTTGTCAAAATAATCCAAGTTTGATGCCAGTTTTTGTAAGTAAGTAAGCCACACACCGACTCACTATGAGTCAGCGTGTGGCTTGCAGTATTTTCGAGCTTACCTTAGCGGCCTCTGACAGGTAGTCACTACACGCAGCTCCTGGTGGATGCTCACACTCTAGATCCGTGGATTTTCTCTATCATGACGAAGAGATAATGAAAAGTGAGCACGGCATCTTGTTTTTTAAAGATCTGACAGCAAAGAACAAAATCCCTCTTTCCTCATGTGATTAGAAATAAGTTAGACCACACTTATTCACCTTATCCTTGTGTTTTTTGAAGCCTTTAAGTTTATATGGCTTCTTCTGCTGAAAAGAAAACATGTTGGAGAATCATAATATATTAAATAACCCCAAAGTAAAGCAGTCAAATTAACAGGAGAGTGACACAAATACCTGTTTGCAGGTTTCCTCTTCATCTAGTTCACTGTCATACTTCTCTCTGGGACTCGTGAAATATTTTCCCTTTTGAGTGATGTTGTCCTCAGCAAAGGCATCCTGCAACAGAAATGAAGTCAATACCACAGAAAACAATTAAACTGAACTATATTATAGGAATGTCCCATGCTTATGTTGTGCATTAAGCATACACTGGATGTATGTTTGTTTTTTTTCTGACAGAAGAAACAAAAAATATTGTTAAGTAAAGCTTAAGAAGAAGAGATCATCTGCTGTGAAATCAGACATTTAGCACAATGATGCATTTGACAGCATCTATTGTGTTGCATAAGTCTATTCTGTCAAAATGATCAGGCAGCGCCCTGATTGCTCTTTTCATTGCAGTTACACTGTGCTTCTACTGCTGCTGCTGCCGTTAGCTTGTTACTGGTACTGTTGTTACAAAAATCCTGGTTTCAGATATAAAAATACCGGTTTGCAGTCCTCCATCCCGTTTAAGTCTTCATCGTCTAACTCCTCTGCTGAGAAGCTGCTCTTCTTCTTCTGAGGGCTGTTGTAGTCCAGCATGTTCTCCTAATTAAAAAAAACATTCAGACACATTTATGAAAAACCCAAATTAAGTAAACCAGTTTCTTTCATCTCCCATTGCCTTGCAACTAAACATTTCACAGAAACGTATTTACCTTAGTGCTTCCATGACCCATGTGCAGTTTCATCTTTGTTGGTTTCTTCTATTGATGAAGGGGAAAAAAGCCCATTAAGTAAACAACAGGTGAGAAAATGTTTAAAGAAATACTGTGTTAAAAGAAAATAAAGTTACAGGTTTGCAGTCTTCCATTCCATACGGATCTTCATCTCCATTCAAGCCTCCAGACATATGGAGTGTTCTCTGTAAGAGCTCATCATCCATGAAAGCAGCCTAAGTAACACATTAAAAACAGCCGTTATTCTCACAGGTTACAGTGAAAGCCATGCTGCATAGAGGATATACATATGTTATTTTTCAAGCATGAGTCAAGCCAGAAGATAACTACAGTGTATTCAGAATAAACAATATTTAAATGTAAAGTTTTGCAATGGTAACAATGAGAAAAAAGTACCTTGCTAGATGACTGAAGACTGTGGCCTTTTATCTCCTCTACGTCCTCAAAAGCATCATGCTAAGAGTGAAATAAGTATTGTATCATGTTACGGAAGTGGTTCCAAACATGTTACACCGCCTAGACCATCCTCATTCCACAAATACAATGTACGAGCAAACTCACTATATTCATATATACAGTCATACCTTTGAGTCTTTGCGAGGTGTGTATCCGTGTGCTCCCTTCAGTTCATTGTTCTTATGGAGAGAAAACGTTTCAACAAGACACACATTCATTACGGTGTAAACAAACATGCTGTGAAATAGTGAAATATAAAAGTACAGTAGAAGTGGGATACCTTTTCTACAGTGATGGCAAATCCTCTGTGTGGCACAAACTTGATTTTCATCTGTTTTTTCTTCTGGAGAGAGAAAAGATTAGATTGCCCAAATCAATGCCTGACAGAATATTCACAGTTCTCCCGTTAAATGCTCAAAAGAAAGTCTAAAATACCTAAAGTCTCTCTCAAAATTTATTCAAAATTAGCATCTACATAAAACAACATCTTTAGGCTGAATGGTCATGAATTTTGCCAAGCTTTCAACCATGATAACATGTTACTTAGAGTAACGATAGATAGCACAAAACACAAAAAAAACACAAAACAAAACAAAACACGCATAGAAATCCATGGCTGTCCACCTCTTCGTGATGGCCTTCCCCTCTGTCCTTGTCCTCACCAGTGCTGCCATCCAAAACTGTCCCCTGTTGACAATGAGACACTGCATCAAAAACTGTTTAAGGAATTAAAGCATGTAAACAATTTCTTCTCAAGACTGTAAAATATTGAGAAAAAAATAACAATCTATTACTTATTTTCAAAGCGTTGGCATTGGGAGATGAATTAATGCACCATGGGGTTTCTGCATTTTCTTCCAGCACCAAAAAGAAGCATTTTGGGGGGAATTTGAGCTGCTAATGCTCACGATAATGTTTGGAACTTGAAATTAAGTTTCAAAGAAAGAGAGCTCTTTGTCTGCAGCAGACAATTCAGGATCCAACTAGTTTGACAAACAGTTGCTAGACTGCAGGTACTTTACCTCTGACCATCGGCGTATGATGGAGTTTTTCTTGCGGACGCTTTTCTTATTCATGTCATCATCCTGTTGTGGAATTACAAAAGAAAAAGTCATCAGAACTGCAGTATTGATGTAAGCTTTTCAGAAGGTGTCGGTTTGCTTGGATGAAACTTCCATAGCAGATTCGGGAAAACCTAAATCAATGTCCCTCCACACACATACATGTACTTCAGATAACTTACCTTTGATTCTTGATGTAAATGTCTGTTCATGTGCTTTCTCTCTGGCACGGAGGAAGCAATGGATGCTCTTCTAAGCAGCTGATTGACTTTGGTCTTCAGAGGTTTCTTCTGTTGACAAAAGAAGACATTATTAAGCCACCACTGGTTTATTAAAACTGTTCATAAACACAGAAACAAGAAGGGTTAAAAAACAAAACAAAAAAAAAAAAAAGACATACTTTGTAGTCCATCTGCTCCTCATCTTCATTCTCTCCTGCAGACATGTGCATATCTGAAAAATACTCCTGAAAACAGAAGCACTCACTTTTAAACTGAGCAAGTGCCATTATAAACGCACTGGTGTGTTCAGATACAATGTGACGATAGTTTGTGACTGGCTTTCTGGCATCTGAGATGCAGAGTCAAAACCATTCAAGAAAAACACGACTATGAGTTTATCTTCCACGTTTGAAAGAAATTACAAACAGGTGGGGATGAGGCTCAAACCACTGAGTTTCTCACTCTAGATGAATCACTTAACACAAGTTTAAGTTGCCTTTATTTGTGCTTCCTAGCCCCTTAGATACAATAACACATTACAGTTTTACTACTTATATCTAATCACAGATAAACATATGTAGGGAAATGTTCAGACTAGACTTGCTGTCACATGCTTACACAATTTTAATCCGATTCCAGACACACTGATTGTTACCTTTGATGATTTACGTGTGACGGGTAGCGTCCTGCTCCTCCCCTCCTTTGTGTCATCAGCAAACTTATCCTACACAGTAAAACTTGTTAGATGAACATGCAAATACATTCAAAGCAGTGAAACTGTCATTTTGCATTGCTTCATTTACCTTTGACCCTTTTCTGGAAAGTAGAGGCATTCTGAATTTTCTGTCCTTTTTCTATAAAAAAATAAAAAATACATTTAAAAAAAGGACATTAAACAATATACTGGGAAACATAATGATAACAACCACATAATGTCTAAGAGTGACTGATGAGTGAGACTGTCAGATAGTACTTTGCCGTGACTCCCAGGGCTATCCTGATCCTCGCCACTTCCTCCATCAGAATCCGCCTTCACCTAAGAGAAAGGTTAGCTTTTTTAGCGTCTTCTTTCTACTTACAAACAAACAATGCTAACTAGAGAAATCACTTGTCTCTTACTTTCATTGATTCTCGCCGTAGTCTAAATGTTCCAGACTTGCAGAACAAAGAAAAAGAAAACATGATTGATTAGCGGAAATGTCTTTGACAGAACATTCATTTTGCACAAAGAATATTGCTGAGAGCTCGAGGTAGTATGCCAACATATTCAGAGAGAATGAAGAAAAAAGTGCAGTTGAACTTTGAAAATGTTTTCTTACTGGTTTGAAGTCGGGGTCAAGCTCAGGGCTGTCTTCAGGCCAGTCTTCAATACACCTTTCCTGTTTCGGGATAGTAAAGCAAACATTTATATAGACAAGTTATACTTCTAAAATGTTTTCATAATAATCCAACATACAATATATTTTGCCTCAATAGCAGCAGGGTATAAGGGTGATGATGGTCAGTTTATCAGTATGTCCATCCATCCATCCATCCAAAACTTTCTTCAGAGGAGATATTGACTCCTGTTTGCTTGATCACCATTTTTCGTCTCGATTTGTCCTCTAATGCCACCATCAAGCTAAAATTCCCTCTTGTGTGAAACATACTATGTCAAAACTAGATTGCCATTGAATTTAATAAGCACATTCACACTCCCCTGAGGATGACTCATTTCCATTTTGGAAACTCTGTCTTGTGGCAGCGTCAGGCCATATGTCAATTCTGCATATCTCATTATGTAACAGGCAGATTGCCATCACATTTGCTGAGGACGTTTATACACCCAATGGGATAAACCCATTTGATTTCAATGACCCCACTGCCTTTCTCTCACCAATACCCGAAAGCCAAAATCTGTAGCCCTACAGCTACTAAAACTTGTACATCCAACATGTTCATATTATTGGGTATAATGAACATCACAGGCTTCAGGGCCACTATCAGATCTTTAGACTTTCAATGATGATGCATTTAATCTATACATTCTGTAATTAATATTGAAAACCACTTTCAAAAAAAAAAAACACACCTGTCCAATAAGCAGGACGTCCTCAAAGACAGCATAGTTCTCAGGGTCCGTCTGTTTACTTTCCTGTAAAAAAGAAATACTTGAAACATGCCCACAGAAAGATCATGTTCTACCCACAGTACATCCTAGCAGCTACACAAACTACCAACGCATGACCTTTTACCTTGTTCCTCATTAGATATTTGGAAAAATATCCTAGAACATATTGTTGCCAAAGCTAATTAGGTCAAATTTCAACAGCATGCATACCAGAGGTTTTGGTTTGTTATGAATAACTGGTTTTGGGAGCGGTCTGAAGGCTGGTTTAGGAGAAGTTTTTGGTACAGTTGGTTCAGGTTCAATCTAAAACACAGTCCAAAAGAAACAAATAAGGCAATTAACAGCACAGCAGTTTCTGTAGCAGAGAAATTATTAAGTTAAACAAACAAAGAAATAACAACATTATGCTAAACTGTATTCTTTGCATACAGGGTTTGCTGGCATGGGTGGCTTTTCTGGCCTGGGTGGCTTTTCCTTCCTTGGTGGTCTTGTTCGAAGAAGTGGCTTTGGCGGACGTTTGAAGGTCTGCACCTGCAAGTGTGATTATGAAAGAAGGTATAAAGTGCATGTCATATAAATCAGAATGTGTCTTGGAGCAATCAGTTGACTAGATGCATCCTACAGTACAGTGGTTCCCTCAACAAGGCACGATTTAAAGTACAATCTATTAGTGTTAAATATTGATTTTATGGTGGTCCAAATATCAAATGGCATTAGTTACATACATGAGTAATTTCAGCTGGAGATTGCCTTGGTGATACAGACAGATGCCTGGCCCGGACGAAGGGACTCGGCTGAAGAATATCATGATTAGTTCCCTGAGGAGTCGTCAAGACAATATCATGTGGCCCGTCCGAAGAGTTCGGTTGGATGGCTGGATGAGATTCTGATGGCGTTGCCTTGAAGAGATCTGGTGATGATGGCATGTCCATCTTCATTTCTGATGGACTGTTGAGTGAAGGTGTAGAGTATGTAGCCTTAGAGGCAGTATTGCTGGGGTTTACCTCAAACATATTGCTGTTAGTGTTTGAGGGAAGTAGTTGGAAGATGTCAAATGGAGTCCCATTTGAAACATCTTGGAAAGGGTCGTATTGTTTTGAGGGAGTAGTACCAAACGGGTCATCCAAACTGGAAACGCTTTGGAATAAATCCCTTATAATTGGGCTTGGGAAAGGGTCGACTGTATTTGTGGATGAAGATGAAAATACATCCATGTCGTCCTTAAAGGACATGCCGAAAAGGTCCTCTTTTGTAGAGGGATCGTGTTTGTTTTCCCTGATATGGAAGAGTTCCCCACTTTTAGTTGGAACTGCTGGAAACAAATCTGCTTCATTGGTCGTGGCAGTATCAAATGGGTTCGCCACCAAAGGCTTTGGAGACCAGAACAGATCATCCTCCTTATTTAAAGGAGATTTGAATGGGTCTTCAAAAATACTGGGAGATTCATCAAAGAGGTTCACCTCCCTGGTGCGTTCAGCTTGGAGTAAATCCTCTCCTTTAGCAGCCTGGAAAAGATTGACCCCTTTATCTTTAAACAGGTCAGAGCTTTTTAGCTGCAAGGTTTTGGAGAGGTTCTGTGTTTGAGCAGGAATTGGCTTAAATAAGTCTGGTGAGTTCAGGGTTACATCATGAAAATGGCCATTGGCAGATGCGTTTTGGGCTAATGTCGATGTCTGGAAGAGATCCTTTTGAGGTTCAGAAAACTGGGCTCCATTTTCCACTGTCTTTATTTTAGTTTGAAGATCCAGAGGTGAACTCTGAAATTCCGGTGGAGGGACAAAGATTGTATTGAGGTTTACTCCTGAGGTTTTCCTCTCCACGTCCTCCATTACATGGCCTTTGCTGACCGATTCCTGATGAAAGAACACAGTGAAAATTATGGTACTGGTAAGGTGATATGAGCTGATTTTAAAACGAGAAATCCTTGTATGTACCAAAGAATACGCATAAAAAGGGTTCATTCTGGCCAAACCCCCATTGACTCCATTCTGATAAACAAAGAAAACGAAATGAGACAGAAGACGAAGAGGTGTTAGAGTGCTAAAACTGCTGGCATCTAAAAACATTTCTGAGGACTTAAATGGAGCCGTACCTGCTCCCCATTCTGAAAGGATTGAACAGTGACACAGCAGAAATGTTACATGTTGAATGATTGATGGGAGGAGGCAATGCAAATACTAAAAACCACATGACCAATGAAATGAAACTAACTTCTTGTCTCAAGACTGCTCAAGACAAAATGTTGTATCTTCCAAAATAAGTCATGTAATGATTTTTCATAAGAATATGGTAACATTTGCAGAGGTTTGGATGCTGATTATTACTTTGTATTTTGATTTATTTGGCTGGCAGTTAACTGACTTATTAATAGAAGAGTCTAGTCAGACTGCTTATACACAAACACGCCTACACATTGCGAAGATCTCACGATAGCACGTAGTCAGATGGTACTTCAAAGATCAAGACAAGAGAAAGGGTGTGGATATAAGAAGATTATTATCCTCCGTCTTCAAACTGTTCTGAGGACAAGGATGATTTTTGTTCATGAAAATATGAACAGCAATTTCAACCATGGCTTAATGAATGCTGAACCAACACACTCTCGCAGACTACCACTTAAAACTGATCAAATTTTAATGTGGCAAATTTGAGACATGTAAGCTAAATCTTGGTTGTAACTTCTCCGAGTTGTACCATAAGTCATATGTTGAATCTCACCTGTCTTAAGTGTAGCTGGTGCTTGTCTGTCACATCTGTAGCAGCAGCTGAGAGATCACTAAGGAACTCACCATCCTGCGGATCAAACAAAAGTTACCAATGAATGAACAACAAAACATATTACGGAGTGAAGCGTGGGAAGTCACGCATCATGCTTTTCACGCTATGCAAATCGCTGTGATATGAAAGCCATGTGTCACTTGTCAGATATGTTAACAGAAATTTGAGAGCACTTCAGGCTGTTGAAATTATACAGCAGGCACGTCTACACTTGCTGTTGGTTTTTCCAACATCGACAATGTATGTTTCTGCTGTTACCTCTGTGTTTAAAAAGACAGTATAACTGGGAGTGTCTTAAAAATACACTTGGAAATACGCAGGTGAAGTACTGCTTTTCAACAAGGATCCCCAACCTGCACTTTTGTGTATATGCAGAGCTGAAAGCTGGACTCTAACCTGTTTGTTTTGAGACTCATTCGCTGATGATCCACTGGAGTCAGAGGGCGATGAAACAAGAATCTGTGAGGAGAGAGATGAAGAATAAATAAGATATTCAGAAGCTAATTTATATGTTTAATATTCATCTAGGATTGTAGGAAGGGAAGAAGTTACTGTTCTTAGGCTGAGTGGGTGTTAGGGTGTGTATGTGACACTGCAAGCGTGTGTGTAGCCACTCACCTTGTATTGATTATGGAAAGGGCTCTGGGAAACCTTCTTTAGCATATTTTGGAGCTGCACAATACTCTGAAGAAAAGACACAAAAAAATCATCAACTTCTTCTTTGTCGTCAGTGAGCTACCTTACTGAAAGGAATATTTTCAGATTGCGGTAAAATTATGTTGACTGCTTCTTAGTTGGTTGAAATTCAGTCACTCAAAAATATGTCAAACACGAATAAAACTGCAAATTGAGGCTGCTTTTATTCCTTATGACACGTGACACATTGTGCTCGACTCAAGTGTTAAATACAGCTAAAATAGGCGGCTGCACATCCACAAAAACTCCTTGGGATAGGTGCTGGATATCAAGAGATGCTAAAAAGGTTAAATGGAGCTCTAATTCCAGTGTGCAGGTACTTTTCTAATTGTATTAGAATAAGTTAAATTAGACGTAGAAGAGCTTAAATAACTATTATACTTATTGCCTAATCCTGCAGTAAATCACCATTAAACTATAGTTTCTTTGATCGTTCCCATCTCCAGAGGTGAATCAGAGCTTTTCCTGTACAGAAAGTATTATTATTATATAAGTGTTATTTTGAGATATTGGTTGTATTCCATTTTGTGAGACTTTACTGCAGAGGGTACCTGTTGTACTTTTCACTCCACTGTATTTATCTGAAGGCTGTGGTGTTTAATTATTGAATTTGTAACAGAGTGTACATGGTCAATTCTTGCACTATAGTCTAGCAAGAGAGCACAGAAAAGCCACATGATGAAGTCAAACCACAGTGTGACGATTGAGCAGATTCTTTCTGTTGTGTACTTGTGCATAAACAGCCATCAGTCACAGACATGACAGAGCAAAAGACATTCAGAACAGCTGCCATCATGGTACTCTGGGTTTGGCAGTTTGTTTGCTTTGACTAAATACATCCCAGCCATAGATAGATGCCAACAAACAGTGTGTGCCAGCACAGCAGTACAAGGAAATACACTGTCCCACAAGTCCTGAACAGATTGTTTACCTGTTTGAGGATAAATTGTTAAATATGAAACACAGGGAAGAAGAGGATGGAATTTAGACACTGATTGCAGTATTTGCTTGGCATATTTGAGAATTAAACACTCCCAACACTAAACAGAACCACCATTTAAACTACAACATCTTTTCCACTGCAGGCCCAATTTAAAACCTACTCACAGGTCGTCGCTCCCCAGATGCAGTCTCTGTTGCTGCTGCACTCGCTCCGTGATGGTCTGCCTCATTCTCCTAATAAGCATTAATATTAGAAATAGACTAGAAACATAACCTAACAGACATGTTTCAAACTATTTTAAACCCTCTTCTCCTAAAACACTAAAATTAGCTTGCATCAATCGCGCACTGTTCAGTCGAGATTTAACTTGAAAACCTCCAGACTTACCGTAGTTGCATCTCCCGTCATGATCACTGAAGTTGGTTTGATATTTGATTATGAAGTAAAACCGGATTATTTTTTCCCACGGGTGAGATTTATGGATGATAAAGTTTCGTTTGTAATAAAACGCGCCAGTGCGTCTTCGGGAATGACACGCTGGTAATTATCTCCTAGTTTGACGCACCTGTGTTAAGTCAGCCGCAAGAAATACCTACACATCCAAAAATTCAAAATAAAAGACTTTACTTGCGCATGCTCAGTCTCGCAAAGTGACATTGCTGTGATTAAAACTGACCTATATAGAGTCAGCCTGTGAAGTTTTAAGTTGCATTATACATTTAAGTAATTTTCTTAACCAGGACATTTACTTATCCACAAGGGAATTACTGCAAACAATCAGAACTTATTTGCATTTTTTCCAAATTGATTTGATGACAAAGTGATTTAAAGAGAGAGCAGTGATTTACAGAAGAACTTCAGAAATAACAATATTCTCAAAACCAGGATGTAGAGGTCAGTCTCGTACTCTCTGAGAATTGCACCACTAGTCAAAGGAAAGTTCAACGAGCAGTAGAATATAAATTACAGATTGGAAAGTTTCAAGGGGTAATTTCCCAGAAGCTATTTATTGTATAACCAGGGAACAATTTGCAATCATTACTGTTTCTGAGAAGGATATTTGGTTACCGGATTTAGGCCCAAATTTGGAAACGAGCTGAGAAGCAGCCTACCTCAAAATTTTACTTAAGTACAGTAGGCCTACTTGACTAAAAGTACTTAGTTCCACCACTGTCTTCAACCATACTTTAAAATCATCCTTTCCTTAATTGTTTAAAATGACACATTTTGCACTCTTATTTTGAAGGCAAATTCACGTTACGTCCGGCCTCTTTCTGACTGCGTTGTCGTTACCTTTCCACCGACTGTCTTCATCTCAATGCAAACCGACCGGTTGTCCTCGCCCAGCTCAACCGGGCGGTGTGGTCCGGGTGTGTTGACATGCTGAAGCTCTGTGTTGACAGATGAGGAAACTCTTAAAGTGTAACAAATAACATGAAAGCAAACACAGTCTGGACCTAAGAGTAACATTTCATTCCTTAATCAGTTCCAGCAATGCAGTCTTAAAACATTTTCTACATGCTGAAAAAAATCAAGTCTCCATTTAACAGACCACATCCACCAGTTAGACAACAACTAGAATTCTGTTTTCCTAATACGCCTTTTACTGAAATTCAAAATGCAAATTGTAGTGTATCAGTGTACAGATAGAAATATAAGCATATATGATACATACCGAAAGGCAGATACTGCGCCCTGCCTTTGGACTATCTTCGGGGAATACAAAGGGATAACTCTGTATCTACAAACACATGAGTTTTAGTCATCTTGAACTTATTTGTTTAAAGGAAATAAACGTTATTTTGAATATTTTAATTATACAGGTCATGGTGATTAAATGTATCTCTCTAGTATGTGTCTGTGTGTCTATCTACTTTTAATATTTATACTGAAATTGATCAAATAAATGTAGGCCTAGCTTAAACGCACCAAATTGGATAAATTCCACTAGTCCGTGTGCAAAGCTAGGTGTTGCTGTTACAGATAAATACAAGGTGATAAGGTATGATAACTTTTGCTTAGTTATGACTTCGGGTTTTTTATTAAGAAATAAACTTTTTGTTGCAGCTGTGTAAAAATGGGTTAACTTGAGGAGGGAAATTAAAGGAGAAATGTTTTTTGGGGTGAACAATTGCTGTGGAGCTGCTCTTGAGTTTAATATCTGATTGTATGTGGTATGTGGCTTCTCAGCAACATCAATAAGACTGATTCTATTTTGGACTTACTAACTAAAGACCTACAAACAGCCAGGCAAAAACTCAGCCAGAGAGAATCACCCTCATCAAACCTGCACCACTACACTGCATTTGCAAGTCTGTTGAGCTCTACTGTGAATAAATTGAGGCCACTCAAAGATACTCCACACAACAAACCAAGGACCTCTGCAGTGATTAAATCACCAGATTTGATAATCACATGACAGCCAAATACCAAGTGTTGTGGCTTTTCAAGGCAAACATTAATGAGGCCATAAATAAGCTAGACAGGGCCAGAGACTTGGGTGGAGAAGTAAAAGTAGAGGAGAGTCTAGTCTACTTCCTGGTTCCAATAATGCATTTCCTGTCCTTGGCAGAACTTTCAATCGAATCAGTGACTCTAATCTGCTCCAGAGACCATCTGAAGTTGCTCCAGCTCATCAGTGATCCTAACTTTGAGATTCTCAATGAACTTAGGTGTCTTGAATCTCTGGGCCTGACTCATATCTATACCTTAGACACACTGTTTTCTCTGGGTGGCTTTTTCTCAAAGCTACATAGGACCATACGTCGAGCTCTTGATTAGATGGCAGGCATTAAGCACTTGAGCAAAACAATCAAGCAAGCAACACAGAGCAAACAATGGTGTTGTAAGAAAATCTTGTCAGCCACAAACTTTCAGGAACTAAGAAACACAGTATAGATATACAGTAGCTTGCTGTGGGTTTTAAAAGAAAAAGAAGAAGTAGCACTTTATTAATCCGTCTTGAGGAAATTCATTTTTTTCACTCTGTTGTTATAAGTTCATCTTTTTGGTTTTTAAGTTCTTTGATCACTGCAGTTTGGAGGAAATTCCTCACGTGATCCTAACTGAACCAAAAACATAAAAGTCAGAAAAAGTTTCAGGTGGTAATGCATTTTTATTAATCAGTGCAGGTTTCCTGTCGATTGTTACTATAATATGTTTTTTTTTTTTTATCAATTGTTGTCAGTTCAAATGAAGAATTGATAATCATTGATAATGTATTTTTACTGTACTTTTTACATATATTGTGCAATTTGAAAGGTTTTCTGCTCCATTTTGTTGTCATTTTTCCTACATTTTGGTTTTGATCTTTACAAGATGCATTACTTGATCCTTTATTTATATTCAGTCAAATGACAATGACAAAGTAATGTTGTTATACTGATACTGCACTGACATTGTATTTAATATTTTACTTTTGGAACACAAGCTTGAAAACACTGTGTAAAATTTGTATTTACAAAATTATTGTTGATTGACACTATTAGGATCATGAAGTAATTACGTTTGTATTCACTGAAGCTTTATATTTTTGGAGAGCTATTAAATGACATATTTTTATTACAATTTAAAGGCATTTTGATTCTGTATAATAAAAATCAAGCTATCACCACACAGACACCTGACGGTTACTGACTATTCAATTGAAATACATATTACTATGCTATATTTACATAATAATATTAATCAAATTGTACAAAGAACAGGGAATAAATATAATCACTTCATTACTGCCACTGTGTGGTATAATGTGGTACTGAAGTTTGCCTGCATAGGAGACTGGAGTCATGTAGGCTTGTTAGTGATTTGTTTAGCACAGTATCACAGTATATAGGTGCCCAAACCAAAGGTTTACAGACTCTCGAAGTCTTTAATTATTACTATAAATTCCAGGAGATAGATAAAGATAAATTTTGCCCTCACATTTAGGTGTCACAGGTCACCATGACTTGAGCACATCTTGATATGCTACCAAGAAGTCATGTGATTGTCAAGAAAGTGAAAGACAAACCATGTTGGAACAATAGGTCAATGTAGGGGAATTCTGTCTGCAGACAACAAACAATTTAGCCCACAGATGGCATGACTTTTACCAGCCTTTCTCACGACATTTCTGTTTATAGCAGACCTGTCCTACAAAAGCAGAGCAGTAACTACAGAAAGGGTGGAGGTTTTAGGCTGGCCCAGTACATTTTTACAGATAGAAATGTTGTAAAGCTTTGATTCTACCCCCAAAACATGTAAGCGTATATGATACATACCGAAAGTCAGATACTGCACCCTGCCTTTGGACTATCTTCAGGGAATACAAAGGGATAACGCTGTAAATACAAGGTGATATGGTATAATTACTTTTGCTTAGTTATGACTTAGGGTTGTATGCATTGATACCTCAGTAGACAGTATTTTACATAAAGATAAGAAATAAGCGTTTTGTTGCAGCTGTGTAAAAATGGATTAACTTGAGGAGGGAAATTAAAGGAGAACTGTTTTTTGGGGGGGAACAAGTGCTGTGGAGCTGCTCTTGAGTTTAATATCTGATTGCCACCTGCAAGTACAGTAAGTAACACAGTTTACAATAAGTCCAATTGAAAGGACGGCAGGAAATTCCCTCGGGGCGGTGCCCGAGCAAGTTTGGCGAAAAAGAAACAAAAACAAAGGATTTAAAAGAAAGAATGTGACTGCTCGGGCTGCAGATCATGTCAGGTGTCCTACAGACACACATCGCTTTTCATCTTGGTAACAGGTGAGTATCCAACTACTACCACAATATATTAAATGCATTAATAACAACAGTTAAGTTATGCAATACAATGAATAGTTATAATACCTGTGTTTCGATGCATTTGTGAATATTTGTTTGTTGGAGTAATAATACTGTGCAGCGTAGAGAATAAAAACTGCTAAATATAAATTGTGAATGAAACCTCTGGAATATAAATTACTATCAATGTACATATTCATATACCAATATTTATTTATCACATTATTATAAAGAATCTTAAAATCCAAATGTATTTTCTGTTTGACCAGTTTTTCCACAAAATGGATGAATCTGAAACTTGGAACTTGGAAGAATTGGTTAACAGATTCAGAACTTTAGTCATTGCTCACAGTTTGTTGTCTCCAAACAATAATGAAGAGCTTCTTCTCAACAAGCTGCAAGGACTGGTTACAAACATCAAATGGAGCCCAAAGGATGTCACTGACTTGTTTGAAGCTCTTCTGAAGCGATTTGAGTCAACAACAGCTGACAGATCACATCTCCTGCCATGGCTGTTGAAACTGTTGTACTGTATAGAGATTAATTATATTACTCCCGGTTGGAGATGCCAAACAGAAAAGAGACAGACACTCATCGAGCTGGTCCGAGACGAGACTGTAACAGATGAAGACCTCGAGAAATGTTTAGCAGATGACACGGAAAAGACACTGGATGAAATTCTTGAAGAAATCCGCCAACAAAAGTTAAACCAAATTGATGAAAAGCTTTTAAAGGAAGTGAGAGACATTGTATCATCAGTTGAGAAAAATCTTACTTCACACAATGATGGATCACAGCAGAGTGGCTTGAAAAAAGACTTGCTGAGGCTCTGTCAGGCAGCAGAAAAAACTCACTTCAGGCCACGACTGACGCAGATGGTGAGCTGGTGCATTATGGCTCTTTCCAAAACAGGACGGTTAATACAGGTTGGCACTGGAGAGGGAAAGTCATGTATCGTGGCAATGTTTGCAGCTTTTCAAGCTATGAGAGGGAAAAAGGTAGACGTCATGTCCAGCTCACCAGTTCTTGCAGAGAGAGATATGGAGGGATGGCGAAAATTTTATAAAGATTTGAAAATCAGTGTCAGCTGCAACACCAAAAGACAAGACAAAGACTTAAAAGAGTGCTACAAGTGTCAGGTTGTTTATGGTACTGTGGAAAATTTTGCTGGAGACTGGCTTCGGCACCACTTTCACAGGATGAACATATTTGGGCAAAGAACATTTGAATGTGCAATTGTGGATGAAGTGGATTCCTTGATGCTAGATAAGGGTCTTCATGTGGTCTATTTAAGTAGTGATATGTCTGCTTTGCAACATCTTAACCCACTCTTGGCATTCATATGGGCCACTGCTAATCAGTACAGTAAGATTGGCACAGACACAACTGTGGGGCGAAAATACCCCTTTCATCAAGTTGTGCTTAAAAATATAACAAAGGGCAACGATGTTGAAGAGTTCACCATCTTTCAAATAGCTGAGGACACAGGAATACTGCCAAAAGGTTCAGTCAGGGACCTTAGAAAGAACCCAAGCCTTTTAACTGAAAAAACTGCAAGCGTTACTGCTAACCAGCTGGCAGAGTTCTTTAAGACAGTAGAGAGGAGATTCCCATCTTGCCAGTTTGCTCTGCACTGCATCAATAATGAAGGGGCAATAGAGGAACTAAACAAAGAACTACAAGAAGACACAGATGAGAGACAGAGAGTACCACTGCTTTTAATCAACGGAGGCTTCTGTCAGTACATGTATTCTGATGAAGAAACAGTAAAGAGAGCTGCAGAAGAAGAAATAAAACATGCTCTGCATTTTACACCATGTGAACTGAGCCAAGATGAAGGTAGCTGCTACGTCCCGGGCTTCCTCTCAGATCTGGTCAAGTCTAAACTAAAGGTTTGGATTGAAAATGCATTCTATGCACAAACCATGACAAAGGATCATGAATATATCATGGAGAGACATGGGGTAGTGCCTGTCGACTACAGCTGCACAGGTGTTGTTGAAAACAACATGAAATGGACAGATGGGCTACAGCAGTTTCTTGAAATGAAACACGAGTACAAGCTGAGTGACATGACATCAATCACAAATTATATGTCCAATGTTGGCTTGCTTCAAAAGTATGGAGAGCAGATCTTTGGAATCTCTGGGACTCTTGGTCAACAAGCAGAGACTGAGACACTGCAGAAAATCTACAATGGGATCCAGACCTGTCAGATACCTTCATTCAAACGGAGAAAGCTGTTTGAGGTTGAAGGAGTGATTGTAGATCATGAAAAAGAATGGATTGAGAAAATCTGCCACGTTGTCACTGCACAAACCAACCCTACTCCATATAGGGCTCAAAGAGCTGTGTTGGTCATCTGTGAGACCATCGGCCGAGCAAAGGCTCTGTATGAAGCTCTGGGAGATCAAGTTAGGAACAAAAAGCTTTACACAAACAACAACATGGACAATACTGCAATCTTTTCTGAGAAGCTTGAAGCAGGAGATGTCATTATAGCAACCAACCTTGCAGGACGTGGTACAGACATTCAGGTTTCTGAACCAGTAAAGAGAGCTGGAGGTTTGTTTGTCGTGCAGACCTTCCTGCCAAAGAATGCTCGTGTAGAGGAGCAGGCATTTGGCCGCACAGCTAGGCAAGGATCTCCTGGTTCTGCTCAGCTCGTTGTCTGCTGCAGCCATCTGTCAGAACCACTTCAACTGCTAGTTTTGACAAAGAAACTTCAATCTTTACTGGAAAATATGACAGAAGTCACTCCACTTTATCAAGATCATTTTGTGATGCAATTGAGGTTGCATCAAAAAAGCCACAACAATGAACAATCTAAAGATATGTCTTCAACGCTGTCACATATTTTGACTGAAAACTCCAGTTCAGAAATAAAGACAGTTAAAAAGATCAGAGATGACTCAGTAGCTAAAGGACTAGCTAGCTACTTGGAGTGTGACATCCAAAAGATAAAGAAGAAGGAAGAGCTCTTCAGTCAGTATCTGAACATACTAGATGAAGTGTACAAAAGCAGCAACAACAAGCCAGCAGATTCATATTTGCCTGCACTGAATGAATTCTGGGGTATG